>KK112038.1:359008-411602 GCA_000611955.2 Stegodyphus mimosarum | reverse complement strand
ACTTCAAGCAGAAATGAGGGAAATTACAGAGAAATTAGTTAGTGTGCTTATATGCGCTCGAGAGTCGGGCGTCTGTTTGCAAATAAAAAGAACACTAATCATGTGCATGTAACATGCGTAATAAATACCTATATTAATAAACACTAGCAAGGATTTTTCTTATTTCCTTATATATAAGGAAAACTTAACTGCGTATATGTGGTGAAAGAACCTTTAAAGCAGGCGAATTCGCATTCGTGAGCCTGATGTGAAATTTCCTGTGGCATGTTAATTTTTGTGTAATAACTGGTTTACTTTATTCACTGCAGCGAATGCAGCCTATCTTTATATTCCTTCAGAAATTCATCTTTAATTTTAATAAAGGTATTTCTGAAAATTAAGCCTTTTCATTTGAAAGCGGTATTTAAAATTCCGACTGCAAATTCTCTAAAACAAAAACGATAGTCTAATGATTAAATTTGTAACACGTGTTATGTTTCAGATATTTTATCGGTCTCCTTATTCCAAAGGTGGATATGGAAACAAAAAACACGTCTGTAGCTTTAGTTTCATATCAAAACAATTTTAAGGCAAATTTATGCACATATTATTCCATGAAAAATCCGGTTAATGATATAAGAATACATTCAGCTATATCAACTTAGACATTAAACATTCATGACCTGAAGAGTATAAAACTTACCACCAGAAATCAGCATAATACATTAAATCTCACCATTTTGAATTACTTTCATTTGGCGTAGTTGAACTATAGTATTAATTTACAAACTTCCCTTACCTCTTATCTGAAAATTAACAAAGGTGGCCCACTAAAAGAAAAGTTTCAAAAGTCTTTGCTAATTCCCTTCATAATCCCAGTTGAAATGTTGTGGAAGTGCCATCCTAATTCCCGACTGTGTAAGTGAAACCTAACCAAACTTTACCATCTTTTAATGGTTATAGCGGAAATTAACATATTCAGGAGAAAAATTAAAAACATGGTTTAAAGCATCCCACGGCTACTTAGAATGAAAAAATTGATAACATGAACTTAAACGACCGGACACTTTGAATATTCATCAAAAACCTGAAATGCAGTGTAATCAAAATCGTCCACTGAAACCAGTGTCACGTTGATATCAATGAGGAAAAAGCTTAACTTTTTTACAGAATTCCTCTCGGAGTAATTCGTCCGTAATTCCTTCCCTGCAGACTCCGATTTTCAAATGCTGATTTTATTGATAAATGGAGTACGTCACCCATTTCAAGGAATATTCTGCATTTCACCACTATTTAGGAGGTGAAAAAAGTTATTAGGACTCACAAACGGAACAGGATACGACAGAATTCATTACAAAATGCAGAGAAACATCTGTAACAAGTGTATCAGCAAACTAACAAGCATATTTAACAGTAGAATGCCGGACGGAGTCCTTATTTTTCTTTTCAATTTTTCTCCTTCAGTGACTTTTAATGAATTAGTGATGTATATGACTTGAGAAAACCAGAAATATTTAACTTAATTTTTAAAATATTTATGGGCCTATATTGCTTGAATACACAACCCATACTTTCGGATTGCATGGAAGCTGTGGTGTCATCATTTTGAAGTGTTGAGTCATTTATTTTATAGTAATTGTCTTTGATTATTTATTGAAAACAATAAAAAGCATGGTTTAAAACAATTATTAAATAGCTTACGCGGCACAGTGCCGGATCAATATACATCTTATCATATCATCGTTCAGTTCCGTTCTCACTGTATTTTCCCCCGTCGCGGGAAAAACTAACAGCAGTTTATCCCTTTAGGGAATTATAGTTGGAACAGAAGCGTGCAATTGCATGCCGGGTAAATTGCATGATTAATTCTCCTAACTAGAGACCTATCAGTCTTCTTTCGAGTCTCAGTAAAATTTTGAGAAAATATAGAAATAACAGGATCAAATATAACCTCAGCTGTATTTCTGAGCGTCAACATAACTTTTGCACAAGATTTTCTGCATCTACGCAATTTGTACGATCACTGAGTTATTCATTGGCTCGGCTCTTCATAATAAGACGAGTGCTGGAGTCCTGATGCTAGACGTGGCGAAAGCCTTCGACTGCGCCTGTAATACAGACTTATTTACAAATTAATAAACTAACTTCATCTGCGCGCGAACTTTGCAGCCATTTTCAACAAGCTTAGCACTTACCAAGCTTCGTTCTAGTCTTCCCCAACAGACTGAGAGCATGCTCCATCAAATCGTCAGAATTTTTCTAAGACATTTGATAGGCAATGTGTTAGTCATTTGAAACGGTTTATGTTTACTTTCCATTTAATTGAACCTGCACAGACATTGTGATTTCTCAGGACAATTTTCCCCACTTCCAATCACAACACAGCAAAGATCTGCCACATCATGCATTTAGACATTCATGGATCTTGATTCCTAAAAACTGATTTGGGATTTACACCAGTATATGAACCGTATTTTCCCTTATTGTTCTAATTTTTACATAGTATTTCAAAAGTTTCTATGAGTGATTTGCTAATTAAAACTATCTGATTCCTGATTCATCGTTGAAAGTCAGGTGACCCGACTCCTCTCCCTTTCAGCCTCCCGAGACTCTTGTCGGCGTTTCTAGCTCCAGCATTAAAAACATCTCCTCTTCAAGGATACGTAACCACAAATATGAACCTCTAAAATATCATTCACTCACTCACAGACATAAAGGCAGTATAAACGTGTGTGTATGTACACACACACACACATGTTTGTATTGCCGAATAAAGTAAAAAAAAGAAGGTGAACAACTAAATGTTATAGTAGTCCCATATAGAAAATTTCAACATTCTACAGCTAATCGTTTTTGAATTAAACGAGATTCATACCTACGTATAGGTTTAAAGAATATATTTTGAATCTGTTTTGCAGTCTGTTTTAAACTTTATTCCGTCCTTATTTACATATGTCACACGAAAAAAAAATCGGTTTCCACATAGACTTCTACCTTACATGCGTTTATTTCGATTATTATTAAGCATGAGCTCAGTTAAGTGTAATCTGTTTATTTACTAAAATCTATGGTACAAAATTAAGCCTCATGTTTTAAAAATTTTGAAATTTAAAAGTTAGTATTCTTCTGATCTGCTTACATTCAAGATTAATTTTTCCTGTATGAATACTACGACTAATTTCTAACATGAGCACATATTATTGGATTATTTAATGCGCATTAAGTTACATCAAATGACTTACAAAAAGCAATATTTTCAATCCCAGAGAGAATGTTTAATGTTTTAAAGGCCATCTGATGCTGTAAGAGATGGGTAGTTTTAGTTGTTCTATATTTCCGTTTTAACACTAATTATCTTAGAACTAGTTTTAACAGATAGTTTATGAAATAGAATTTACATTTTTATCTGAACTAGTTTTCATATTTCAGCCTATAATAATATGCATAAAAAGCTATATAAATATTTATTTCCAATTATCATAGAAACTTCATATACAAAACCTTGGTAATATTAATTTTAAAAAGGTGATCTGGCAGAAATAAATGGGCTTGTAGATGTTTAGTTTCAGCGCGTAATTAATTTTTTACTTTTCCTTTGCTATGGAAATGAATTTTGCTTTAAAGTAAATAAAATATAAATTTTTACTTAATTTTATCAAAACAGTAATCTGTATTTTTGTTTAGAGGAATAAAATTTTTAAGTGCAACATTGTTTACGAAATGAATACGACAACGAAAAAGTGAAATACCCTCACTAACGCAAAAGCAAAAATAAACTTTGTAAGGCAAATGTATAAAAAAACACACATTTGCCTTACAGAAGCTGAAAATGCCATTTATCTGGATTTTAGTAATGCGGCAATGTGTTTCGATCAAAATAAGTTCGGATGTTTATAGTTTTCTGCATTTTTTATTTGTTATGTAAAAGAAATGTAATGTTATCATAATTTGCAAATCTTTATTTAGTAAAGAAAGTTACAAATGCAGAATAGTCTAAGACAATGGAAATATAAATGACCTCCTAAATATATTCCAGAAATAAACTTTCCTAAACATTGTTTACTGAAAAATGAAACTCGCCTTAAAATTGCATTCTACACTGACATTACACTTGATGCATTGGAAGTGAGTGTTTTAAACAATCGTAAATTTTAGAACTATATAGCATTACCAATGGTAATAACTCAGTGCTTTGTTCTTAACATTTACTGCGAAATAAAGGGGAAAGTAAACTTTACACCGCTACTATTACGCTTAAAGTAATGCTTCTGTCCCATTGTCTGTGGAAAGCTCGATTATTAGTAATAATGAATAATCCCAAGGTAGATGGAAGTTATCTGATACATTAGCTCTTTATTTTCTAAAAGATATTTCTAGTGTTTTTTGTGTTATTTATTACCTCGATAATTCGATGCCTGTAATTAAGCTTACTAAGAAAAACGCTTGAATTTACATTAGGTTTTCTCTGAAAGTGAGATCTAAAGTTGCACAGGATGCTCGAGAAAGGTGAATACAGAATTTATTTCCTTTAGGGACTGAGTTTAGGCAAGTACTTACCGATAGAATAATTCTAAGATTAAGAAAGAATATTTTATGAAGACGTTGTTGGTGCTGGAAAGAAAATGATCGGGTTGCATTAATTAGTTGACGCAAATTGCACGAAGGAAATCTGCCCATGAGAACGGATGATTCCTTATGTTTCAAAGAACATTGTTTTACATCGTGAAACAAACTCGAATAAAAATGAAACACTCTTTGCTGCTAGCCATTTCGATGGTAATTGTGGACCTGGATTCAGTTACGAGTGTTCAACAATCTGATCGCTCGGCCTTTGGTTGGATGCGTAGATCAGATAGTATTCAGCTTTTAGATATTGATAAAGTATGCGAGGTTTATCTTTTTAAGCGTAGAAATGCTCTTATGGAAGAGAGCTGGTAGAGGAGGATTCTCTCTTCGTAGAGCAAACGCCTGATTGTTAAAGCTTTAATTTATTAAATTATTTAGATAAGTCCTACCGCTGCGTACAAAATTTGAGGATATACTCGATGATCCAAATGCCAACATTATTGAACATTAAAAAAATAAGGAAATTCCAGTCTGAACATTAATGGCAAATTGTTTCAATGGATGACGCCTCTATACGTTACAAGTAATACATCATTGAATTTTTATTCAATTTACGCTGTTAGCTTTAAAACATGTGTGTTTGGTGCAAGACTGGAGATGAATTTTTCGAAACAGAACGAAGTTTAATAATTGAATTTTAATTCACAACACATATATTTAATTTTGATGATATTTTTGGCATGCTTTTTGTTGTGATTGCAACACTTTTTTCCCTTAACTTGATTTTTGACTTTTTTCTTCACTTTTCTCTTGTCATTTTATTCTAACTAAGTAGAGACGGGCGACCTTATCATTGTCTTGTAGTTTTAGAAATATTTGGGAAGATATCTTTAAGAGCTGATATATATTTTCCATAATACGTTGCAAACTAATGCTCAATTTTAAAAATTCGTTTTGTTTGGGAAAAAATCATCTCCACCTTGCACCAAACAAAAGGTTCTTAAAACAGACAGTATGAATTGCAACTGAAATTGGAAAAGATATAATACTTATAATGGCTTAATTTCCTACCAGAATGTGTTTTAGAATCGCGTTTTATGCAAATGAGTAAGAGTAGGTCAAAGTTCCACTGACTTCGAGAGAGAGCCTCGGAGTTTCGGACTTGCGCGCGTTTGCGTTTTGCCTACAACTGTCTAAGCTGTTTCTACGATCGGCCGTATTACAGGCCCGTGATAGCTTCGTTAGCTTATTCGATATTTAGGGGCCCACTACTTAGAATTTTGATATCTTCGGCTACATCTCTTTAGTTAAACATTAGTTAAGTCTTATTTATTATTATTTTCAGTTCAAACCCGAGTGGAGGTTGCACGCCCTGTGAAAGGGGCCATCTGTTAAGTGTTATTTTAAGCAATAAAGGGTAATTAACCCTTCTTGAGTAACCTTCTTGAGCCTTCCTGAACTAAAGCGACTATTCGCTTAGCTGTTCATTGTGTTCCTACACATTTAGTTGTTAGATAAAAGACTCAAACCCCTCTTTGTATCTAGGGCATTGCACATGTCTTCCTACGCGATAATTCTCGTGTCCTCTACATGCACAGGATAAAGCGAATAATCAAGTCCGGCTAAGTGTTTGAATTACAGTACACAGTAAATAATCAAATTCGGCTAAGTGCTTGAATTGGCTGAACTGCGCTAACAAGCTGCTTACATCGAAACCAGCTGCAACGTAATTGATATCACATGACCCACTAAGACCCTAAAAGGTAAAATCAAGCTTTATGTACCAATAGAAGCCTGTCTTTATCCATTACATAATGTAATGTAAGGATCAAAATTAGCTCACAGTTCAGTCTAGCCAGAATGTACACGAAATCACAAAGGAAAAGTTATAAGCCGATATTTATTAAAGTCTATTTATAGGTGTCTAGTTGAGTTTTAATGTGTGTCTTTTAATGTTTCATGCTGCATTTTTACAGAACTCAGAAATCTCGGAAATAAGACACGGTTCAGTGAGTTTGTCTATAAATTCCAAATCTTTCATTAAAATAATCGTCGGATATGCCTATTGCGTTATCCATTTCATTATTGTCTTTTGAACTTCTTACCAATATGGCTTTTAACAACTTATCACATATATTTACAGATCAAGAATTTTAGAAGTAATGTATCATGCATATTTTCCATTTTGACTTTCACCAATCTGAGTAGCAAAAGCAATGTATTAATTCAGAATTACATATTTATTCATGGGACATTTTGAAACAATTTAAGCTTTAATGATAAATTCTAGTGGTGAAATTTTGTTTAAAAGCGATTTCCATTTACATGAGTTTATTATGAAGATATTATTTTTTATTTCCTCCTGGTGCGAAAAGTCTTTAAAAATCCAAGTTCTCAAAAATATTGGAATGACATCCAATTGATTTTAAAAGCTTTATATTTATCCGTGAGACCAATATCCACTTTTTTAAACTTACTTTTAGAATATCTATTTCAGTATAGGTTACACCTGAAAACAAAAATAAAGCAAAAGAAATGGCCGTACTTCTTACTTCCGCCAAATTCTCTATTTTTTGCCAGCTCTGCAATCCCCATTTAAAAATTCTAAAGGCATTTATTTCCTTAAAATTTCTAACAGTTTTCGTTAATGGGGGGGGTTAATTACTAATGTGTACAAATACACATGACAAACATGAAAGTAATTTTAAGGAAACAAAATAAAATTTTGAAACATATAAAATTTTAAATGAAAAATCTAAAAGCCCACTTAGAAGACCAAAAAAAACATGAAACACATTGAAAACATGAGTTAAAACAAAAGAAGTTCAAATTGTCATCTAGTCCATAACGAAGATACAGTAGCACGCCGAACAATATTAATTTAGAAGTAAAATAACAAAAGTCAGGGTTATATTTTCAAATTTTCTTAAGACTAGTTTTAGATGGTTTTACCGAACCATCAGCCTCAGCTGCAAAAGCGCAAATGAACGAGATAAGATATAATGATTAGATGAGACAAGATAAGAAAGCCTGGACAGGAGACAAGCTATTGGTGCCCTCTGTTGATGAAACCAGAACTAAAACATAATTTCTTTAAAGGCTGAAAGAAAAGATGGATTGGAATTAGGGTCATTAACTAGAACAGAAAGATTTTTTGAATGTGTACAATGTTGGGCAACAGTCACATTTTCAACTTTGCTGCTGCCAAAATTGTTCAAAAAGCATCTTCCATTGGTGAACTTGATTTTCTAGAGGCATTTCACATTCAAAAAAATCTTTCTGTTCTAGTTAACGACCCTAATTCCAATCCATCTTTGCCTTCAGCCTTTAAAGAAATTATGCTTTAGTTCTGATTTCATCAACAGATGGCGCCAGTAGCTTGTCTCCTGTCCAGGCTTTCTTATCTTATCTTATTTAATCATTGTACCTTATCTAGCTCATTTGCGCTTTTGAAGCTGAGGATGATAGTTCGGTAAAACCATCAAAACTAGTCCTGTGTAAATATGAAAATATAAAGCTGATTTTTGTTTTTTGACTTCTAAATTAAATTAGTCCATAATGCTTAAGTCACGTTCCTAGCGTGTTAGTATCTTCCAAAAATACTTCCTGCTAAAAATGTTAGTTTACTTCTGTTTTGCATTGACGACTTCGGCATTAAACTTCAAAATGTTCAAAAAAGGACTTCAAAGTATTCAATGTAAAAAATTAAACCTGGAACATTATGTCTGGAGAAAATTAAAAGAGTATATGTTATTTGTGCTACTGCTAAAATTTGTTATTTCATATGATTACTACGTAGTGTGATTAAAACAAGGTCCTGAAAAAATTTAAATGGCAAGAGAAGGGGAGAGAAATAAACACATTTCATAATAAAATATTTGTACAGAAATTGCTCGTTGAAATAGTACAGCGATATTGAACGATAAGTATATGAATTTTACTGGCGTAGATCATCATTCCGCGCACGAATTTCAAGCGTCATGCACCATCTTGTGAACGCGGAGCTCGCAGACATGCATTTTATCTATGAGACTACTGTTAAAACGGAGAAGCTGCTCAAGGAAGTACGTATAAGGATTCCCGAGTACCTACTTTCAGCAATTGTTCCAATACCGTTCCCAGGCACATGACAAAATGCAAATCGGTAAGCTCAGCTTTCATACAGCAAAGCATACTTTTCCGAATACTGAAATCTACATAGGGAATGATGATTTAACCCAGCTGATCGCTTTTACTTACTGTCAACGGCGCCCTTTACCCCTTCAACCTGCTATCTTTGCGCGCGCATTCCATTAAAAAAATTTCTTTTTTATCGATACTTTTCCTTTTTCTTTGTACTTAGCTTTTCATCTCTGCTAGACAATTTTTTAATCGTTCTGAATATTGTAATCTCATTATTTATTACTTCTGGTTATTATTAAATAGATTTCGCATTTACATAAATATTATTAAAATTTTATATGTTATACGATTATCATCTAACTATGCGGTTGATTTATGTAGGTAAACACGTTTCATTGCAATAAATTGTTTGTTGGTGAAAGCTTTTATACACGAATCAGGAAAGGTTTCTGAGCATCGTATTTATTGAGCTCAAAATCCACATTTCTTCTAATTTATCAATAGGTAGTTGAAAAGGTTAAAATATTAATATCACATTAGTAGTATTTTGTAATACATAAACCAATTAATTTTGACTGTAGAGTGTGGGAATATTAAGGCGGACAAAAATTGTATTACAACAATTCCCAAACCAAGTGCTATACTGATAAATTATTTGCTCTTGTATTTATTTGAAAACAGATTTTGCAATTCTACAAATAATGCACATAGAACAGTTTATTTCTTCGTACAACAAAAATTTGAAAATTTACTCTGCATATTCAAAGCAAACTTACCTTTAAGGTATTCAGAAAAGCAGGAACACATATTTTTAAGACAACTAGAAAAAGCTGCAGTAGAGAATGTTTCTGCTTCTGAATGTAAAATTTATTCATTTTTATCACAAGAGACTTTAAAACACAAAAGAAAATACTTCACATAGCTGCATAACTGAAAATGTCACGAAAAGACTTTTTCTTCATCTTCCGAGTTTCAAAAAGTGCTATCCGTTTAAAACTGCAGACAAACAAAATGTTCTTTTCTACTTCGCTTCTCGAGACTTCGAGAAATGAGAGGAAAGAAGTTTAGATAAAGAATTCGTGTATTTCTGTGGTAATTAATGAAAGGGTGTAGCCATATCATGACATTCATCCTAATTACCAGCCACTAAATTCATTTTTCACCAACGCAGTTGTGCAAAAAATGTTGATTCTTACTTCCAATAACTGCGAAACAATGAGAATTCTTTAACGAAAATGAAGAGTCTTGAAACCAAGAAAACCTCGAAACACCGCCATTTTTGTATTACTCACATCTCATGTAACTAACATATTTCATGTTTTCCGTAATATGAGAATTTCTGAGGTACTTTATTTAAGACTTGGTTTGTTATTTGTTATCAGAGAATTACTTGCCTTACATCTGTGCTATCTATACTAGGTTTGGTAAACTTAATTCCTATCTTATTTTAGCTTACTTTAAATTAAATATGTTGCTCTAAATTCTAAAAGCGTAAAACAGAGTTATCTCCGGGTTAAGTGGAGCAGTACTGAAATTGATGTAGACGTTAAATCAAAATCACGATTAATTCGGGGCCAACTAAATAATAAAAAGTACTGTTAACATTTGCCAGTATTTCCAAACAGTTTAATCAGTTAAAATTAAATTAACAAGAAAAAAAAAACCTTCTCTCTCTCTCAGCTTCCTCAACTTTCTTAATTTTTCTCCTTCCTGCATAATATTTCTTCCTCTCTTCAAGATGCTGTTTGATTTTTTGTTTATATTAATCCTGTATTTCAACATAATTTAATAAGAAACAGAATATTATTGTTTATATACTTCCTATAATTTTAAGACTGAGCTATGTACTTTTAACAAACAGTGTAACAATGTTTATGCATGCCAGAATACATAAAATAACATTATGTACAGCTGCAGATTCAAATATTTCTCAAATGCTATTGCATCTTCTGTTACGGGCGTAAACGCTGACAGTTTTAATTTTCTTCTTAACATTCTCTTCGTTATATGCTGATTGTCTATGATAATAATTGTTCCATTCTTTCGCAATAAACAAACTTATATTTTGGTTTTTGACGTTCCAGTTAATTGACAACACGTTTAATTCTTTGCTGGATAATCGGGAGTTGACCGTAGTTTCTTTGCAGTGTTTTTAACACTTGCCACAAGAGTTGAAACATTATCTGTTTGATATTGCGCGATCAATTATTAAATACAGAATTGAGTTGCGAAAGGCGACGACAGCGTCAAGTACAAAGTGTTGGTGCCAGATCTTCAACTATTAATTAGTAGTTTGAAAGTATTTAAGTGAATGAGACCACTTAAATTTTTGTTCAGTCCAACATGGACTTTCAGCAAATGAACTGGCTATATGAAGATTTCTTTGTTTCATCATTTGTAATATATTTATCAGGTACTCTTCTTTTGCTAATTTTCGGCGAAACTATTTTCCAAACAGAGAGTTATTCGTCGCGTTCTTTAACATAATTATTTACATAAACAAATAAATATTAATCAAGTCTCAAAACTCATAAGGTTATTTCTCTGTTTCTTATGATAATAATTCATTATATTTAAATACTTCAATTGATTTTTAAAAACTTAGATAAAATTTTATGAATTCTCAACTCTCATTTCACGCAATCGACAAAAAATGTAGATAAGATCGTATCTTCGATTAAAGGGCCACCAACGGCGAGTGAATAAGATACATCAACTCTCTTAACATGAATCGCCTTAAAATCGTAGCAAAACTGTAGGCTTCAGTTTGTGTGCTTTCGTTATTACTTTTCGCTCTTTTCCTTCTGCGTAACATCAATACTAGAAAATTTTCATAAGAACGTTTAGAGCAAAATGATCCTTTTTCTTAGATAATATGCTTTGCCTAGGGATAAGGTAATATAATCGCATGTTTTCAATAGTTATTACCGTAAGTAGTGACAGAACATGCAAGCCTTTACACTGAGCGATGGGATTAAAAGATATGGCCAACGGATCTTAATTTCTTTATTGTTATATTAGGATGAATTTTAATTAAGGTTCTTTTTGAAAAAAAATCTGATTTAGACATCACGTGATTCCTTGCACACCATTTTATTATGTACATATTTTGCTGCACTTCGTTAAAATATATTTCCGGGGGCGGGTCCGAGGGTTTCCAAGCCCTCTTCTCCTCCTTACAACCTCTCGAGACGACTTCAGCTCGCCAGATATTTAGGGTGCCCTCATGCCGCAAGGATACTATAAATTTACAAACATCCATTCCTTGTCCAGAATTTCAAACAGGGCCCTTTCGTACCGCAGTCTTAGTCACTAACCACTACACCGATTGGGCAGTAAAACAAACAGATTAAAAAGTAAATAATAATAAAAATAATAATATTCTTAAGAACTCCATCTATTGCTTTTAAATAACTTAGTTTATTAATTAGTAAAAACTGATTAAATCTGAAAGATAAATATTTGCCAAATGAGAACAGTCTCAAATTATAAGCGAAACAGCGCAGTAAAGTTATGAAGTATGTCATCCGCCTTCTTTGCATGTCTTCGTGGTGTAGCTGTCCAACGCTCAGTGCATATTCGTGAGGTAAGTGGTTCGAGTCCCGGGGGAGGGCATTTTTTATGTCTCTGGCTTCGAAATAATCTAATAGATCTACAAAGTGAACTAAAGCAAAATAATGTTTCGAACCTAATGGTTCATCTGGACAAACGAAAGGGGAGAAGAAGAAAGAGAGAAAAAAGAAAGATTTATTGTTTCACATAATAATTCTCAATTTTTCTACATAATTTCCTTGTCAGTCTAAATATTTATCGTAAATAATTAGGAACTGAATACACTTCCGATATACATTTATGGGTGGTCATTTTAACTTTACCATCAATTTTCCAACCTTCTTGAAACAAGTTTTCTCATTTTTGTAATTTACTGTCATTCATTGCACTGTCATCGAACACGTCATATATATGCGATGAATATCCTCATCTTTCATGTTTTTGCTATTAGGAATCAAATTACTGACCGTATTTCACAATTTTTTAAAACAATTTTAATTTCAGATTACGAAGCATAAGAACCTACACTATAAGTAACATTGTTTTCTGCACAATATACGACAGCTTCTGCTCACGTATTCATTCTCTCGTATGCAAGTGCTATTTCCAAATTCACCTTGCTTGATAACTGGCTTATAATTACAATTCAATATGTTAAAGAGAAAAATAAGGAAGATAAAAATTATTATCAATATCGCTTAGTTATATCAATGATCGCTATAAAAATATCACCACGCAATTCACTTATAAAGATATTTTCTCTCTCCTTTCAGCACGCCTTCGTGAAGTAACGGTAGCACACGCAGCGCGCGTTTGAGAGGTTGGAGTCTTGACGAGGGCATTCCACATTTTTCACATCTCCTGCTTCAAAATAACCTAATATCTCTACACATTATATCAGCAAAAACACATTTTTCTATCTCTTCAAATGCTCTCTTAAATATACGACAGATGTAGTAGATGGTTTTAAGTGTGAAGTAAGAGAGCAGTTCAAGCGAGGTGTGTGTTGGCTGTGTTCGAACGTTATTAATCAACTTACAACAAAATTAGTTAAATTATTGTCCACGATTCATTTCATTTTTCATGAAATTGTGTGATATGATTCAAGAATTGTGTGTTTTTCAGTGGTTACATGGGTAAAGCCGTTGAACACTTGTAATTTGACTCAGGTTCATATTCCTTCGAGCAGGCTACCTGCATGGCTATTTTCGAGTTATCCTCCGTGTAGAATGTGATCAGGAATTAGTTTCCTTTAGTAAATTCCCTACGAAAGCTTTCCCGTCCTTTGGCAAGTTTGCTTAACTTTATGTACTTAAGCATTCAAACAAAGTAATTTCAAGATTTACATTAAAGTTTACATAAAAGATCTTCAGTCTAGTAAAAAGCGCAAAGGAGTTCATGTAAATATTTCAATAGTTCTATAATTGATAATTGGTTTAGAAGCAGCATTTACACTCCTTTAGTTTCACAAACGTCATTTTGAAAATTCAAAAACCTGTTTAAAATTCTTTTTAAATGTTAGTAACATCTTTCTAGTACTAAGTCTTGTAACAGTAAGTTGTACAAACGTTCAAGAATTTGTTATCTTTTTAAACTCACGCCATCACCATGTATATTTTCATGCAGGTTTATTATGGTAATCCCTTCACAACTTATCCCTAACTGAAATACTTAGCAAGAAAACAAAACACCAGAGTTACAAAAGCAAATCATTTAGTATCTGGCAGGTAGCTTTCCTAAATATGTTGTTAAATTTAATAATATAATTTATAAAAATATAAAAATATCATTATAAACAAGCTTGGTAATAGAACATTCTTTAAATAATCAAGATAAGTACGACAGATATAAATTTTAAAATCACGTAAAAACGCAAAATTATTTGGGTGATGGATTTGAATGAAATTCTGTTATTTCGAGCATAATCAAATATTCTCACCTTTCCTACCCAGCAACAAAATATTTTTGCGTGTTTCAAATATCAACATAACGGAAATTGTTAATTCATGAAAGAATTCTTATGACTTATTAATGAGTATGCATAAAATAAGTGTATATAAAATTATGCATACCCTTTTTTCCATTACGGGGAGGAGGTTCATGAGCTTTTTCGAGGTTAGAATTTAGACAGTAAATTCCGCATAGTGCTAGTTATGTGTTATAAGAATTTTATTATGAAATTTTATAATTTTCCTTAATGAAAACAGCTGGAAAAATCTTCTTCTCCTAAGCGCTATTATTCTTTATTCTGAAGTCAATGCACGAATAATATTCAATAAATATCTGTCAATAATAATGTTCTAAAGTCAACAAAAATTATCACTTCTTTGACCATTTCTCAAAAGAATCACTATATACTCCATGATTTTAAACTCACAGTGTATAACCAGTTATTTTTTATTTTTATACAAGTCGTTCTACTTACTGGTATTAAAATTTTATTTTCAGTCATAATAGTCAAATCTACATGATGTCGATATAACGCTGTAGTAAATAATTTATACTCATTAAAACCAAACGGATTTTCTGTTTAATTTTAGAGCCCTCGATCACTGAAACTCACAATAAATTACAGTCACATACAACAGAAGTATAATTTTATTTACACTGCTTGAAAAACATCTACCATCAACAAATGCATTACTTCTAAAGAAAGAATCTGAAAATGAAGAAACAGTTTTTTAGACTACCATTTCATTGGACTATTATGACGGATTTGAATAAACAGAAAACGATAAATCTGCAATAATTCACACATGAATATAAGGACCGGAAAACGTATTGATGAAGACCAGTTACATTTAGTGTAACGAAAGCGAATATGTATTTGGAATTTTAACATGAATTTCAGTTACGATATATGGACGATATTTCATTATCTGTAAAGACTTGTCATTAACTTATAACAAAGTTCCTCGCGACTCTTGTGAAATCGGTAGAGTTTTATGGAAACTTAATTTGAGTGTTAATCTTTGATTACAGTTATATTATTTCTCAGTGCCTTAATATTTAATTAAGTATTTTATTTCTAACATATATTGATATTCATCTTTTTGCATTTTTAGAGTATCAATTAATTAGTTAAATGAAAAATTTTACAGTAAAGTTACTGTAACAAATTTCCAGTATAGGAAAGGAAATAATTCTGTTTGAAATACCCGAGTTTTAGTGTAGTATTTACACATCATGATTTAAATATGTTTTCTAATTTTGTTTCGTAATATTTCAGTTAAATTTTTGTAAAGAATTATTAGAATTATGGGACGAATTTTTAGGAAGTTTATGAGAAGGGAATGGACATGTTTTTAACTCTTAATAGATTATAAGTACCAAGTTATATTTACCATCTAAGCGGAAAAAAAAACAGAACTTACATCAAAAAGTTGTTCATTTTGAAAGTGTGCAAATAAGAAACAATAGTTTATATTCAAAGGATACAGAAGGTTGTATGCCTCTGCCGATCTACTACGCTCATAGATAAAAGCTTTGCACGGCTGATCCCAGCCTAAGACCTTTAATATTCTGCCTAAGGTTTTTAATTCTAAATATTGTTATGAATAATGAAATTTATGATTGAACGTTATATTCCAAAATACGGTTGGGACTCAAGTGACTGATGCATTACATACATATACAGTAGACTTTTGGAAAGGGGTAATCTTATACTTGATTTTTCCGTTTTAGGCCAAAAATGGCGTTTCAGTCTGTGCATACTGTTCAACCACTTATCTTTCCAAGAGCGTAATTAAAACGAATGCGTGAAGGCAGATTGGCGAAACCCTTGGCGTGATTTATGGCGTCGAGGGACGATTCCTGATGTTTCTCTTCCCAAATATCCATCTAATTACCGGAATGGGAGGATTCCCGCTTCTCTCCCGAACTGTCTCTGTCTCTTTCTCTTCGAAGTCAAGACAAATGAAGGGGAGGGGACATTTCTGTCCACTTTACAAGACTAGGAGAGACGCGAACGTTTTCTTTTTTCCACCCCTAGCAGCGCAAGGAATGCTTGCCTCTTGGCGATATCGAGAATTATTCTTCATTATTGGATTTTGTCCTTTTTTCTGCGACACCCTTCAAGGCGTTCTTTTGGAAAAGTTTTCGAAGAAGCCGTTATTCAAGACATGTCATTTTTCAAAGAATAGCAAATTGACATTTTGTAGCTTTAAAAGAGTGTGTTCTTGGAATAAAAATTTTTCAGACAAAATTTATGGTTTAAAGACTCACTCTTTATTCGCACAAGAGGTGGTACTATGAAGGTTAATAAGCAGCTTTTTGTTCCTATTTATGGTAATTAGTATCACTAATGACATACTTAATTTTAATTGAGACGCAAACGGGAAGAATGGAATTAAATTCTCAAAAGTAAACATTTGTTTCCTTGAATAATGAAACACCATACACAGAGCAGTTGTAATACTGAACATATTTTTCTACATTCTTCAATGAAATTTATGTAATTATTATTATTATTTAATAACGAGTCTCACATTTGACTCGATCAAAGCCGCAAATTTCAAATTACGGATTATAAATTTAATTTTTAATAAAATATTTAAAACGAGCATTATAAAATTGACTTTTATATTTTTCAACACAATAATGATTCAGAACATGAAATAAAGAACGAATTTAATTTTAATCGCCGTAAAAATTTTTTCGAAAATGATTCAGTTTACAACAAAAAGTGTTTCTACATTACCATGGCAAATGTAACCCCATTCGTTCCACTATTAAGCATTTAGTTCTAACTCTTAAAAATAGTTACCATATCTGAATTTTTATTTATTTTGCTTTTATGCTAAAATGGTATTTATCTGAAATCATTACCTACTTCGTATTGGTAATGGCTATTTTTTAGTCGCCAGGATGCTTTAAGTTCCAGATTTAGTAAAATCATTTAGTGTTTATTAACCATGGTTTTTTTTGTAATTTAAATAAAATTCAGAAAATAAAGCAAATTATTGCTAAAAACAGCGTATATATTTTGTACCTCTTTCATGTATTAAGATAGTGTATTTACACTATCTTAGCAATATTCAGAAGAACCTTATGCAAATAAGTTACGTCGAACTACATTATTCATCATAAAAAAATACAGCCGCTCTTTACGTCAGAGACGGAAAGTTTCGAAGATATAAAGTGGGATACTGAAATCAAAATTAATAACAGCAAGAATGAAAACTGTGACAGGATAAGAGCATAGGCACTAACTGACCGATTCCAGTAGGATAAAGAGAAAGGAAACTGCAAAGTGTAACATTTTGACAAGATAACTAGTTGCCCAGAAAAATATGCAAATGTCAGCCAATTTTTATCTTGCTGCAGATATTTGACATACTTTCTGTAAGGTAAACATGCCTAACGTCGTTTATCGGATCATTTGTAGTCCAAAAGTTATATTTCTTGAATGAATATATTTTTTTATATTTGTATAAATGCTGATCTTTTGTAATTATCACATCAAATAGAAACCAAATCCTCAGAGTTTATATGCACACCGAAGAACAATTACAACTCCCACCAACTCACCAACTGGTCCTACAACTCCCGCATATTGCGAGGGGTTAGGGTGGCAGCACAAATTTGATTTTCTAGAGGGGATAACAAATGCTCTATTGGATTAATGTCAGATGCATTTGGAAGCCAAGACTTCGCTTGAAAGTCACTAAAATGTTCCTCGAACCACTCCCTGACCATTCGACTGTTATAGCCTGGTGTATCATTCTGTTGGTAAACACCATTCTCCACCAGAAATATTGTCATGAATGGGTGAATCTGGCTTTCAACCATGTTCACATAGCGCACAAACGTCAGAGATTGTTCTGTGGGGATTATGGGTCCTAATGTGCTTCATGAAAACATTGCCCACACCATAATACCCCCACCACCGGCATATCGCCATCTAACTGTGCATCCAGGGCCCAGGGTTTCGTTTGCAAATCGGCGTATTAGCACACACTCGTTGATGTCATGGACCGAAAAAAGTGATTCGTCGGATCATGCAACTTTCTTCCTTTCTTCTAATGTTCAATTCCGATGTTTATTGGCCCACTGCAAACGCAGCTGGCGATGAAGTGCAGGGACATGCTTCGCCCTTCGGCTGCGTAGGCCCATACGCAGCAATGGACGCCTCACATTGTGTTGAGAAACACTGTCCGGGTCGCTATTGTTGTAGCTCATGGTGGTTTCGGCTGTTGTAGATTTTCTGTCACTACGAACAATGCGTAGCAATTTCCCCTCTGCCCTAGAATCAGTGCACTGTCGACGACACACTGGTAGCTGGTGACTTGTTGTTACAATCCATACACCACTTTCGATATGTGCTCACAGCAACTGCACGTGAACAGCCCACTAAATGCGCCGTTTCTGATATTGATACTCCCAGTCGCCAAGTCATAACGATTTGACCTTTATCGCAGTGTGTTAAATCAGTTGCATTTCCCATAATGTTGCTAATCGCGCTATGGTTGGAAAGACAATGCATAGTCGTTTTATATACTCCAACATCATCCCGCACGCACAGTGGTTTTGTTCCTGTGCCCGCCCATTGTTATAGATGGAGAGTGGTCATAATGTAATGACTTTTTGGTGTGTATATATTTATTATATTACATAATCAATAAAGTTGCTTTCAAATCCAGTATTTTTTAAACATGTACATTTGTTGAAATCTTTTATTTCACCTTCTTCTGAACTTCCAAGTCTAGTCCAGAAAATTAAGAAAGAGACCGAAAGCCTTCTCCGTGCTCCAAAGAAAGCTCAGTTTGTCCTGAATTGTTTAGTGATACCCACATCGAATAAAAATTGGAAGAGTTAGCCGTTCAAAGTAATAATATATGTGGAGATAATACGATATATATAATTACGATATGTGGGGCATTCAGTGGTGATCACAAGAGTTTTAATCCTGAGGAAATAAATGTATTAAGTTGACTTCTCTTGGTTGGAGATGGTACAACTTCTTTTTTATCCGTTAATGAAGTATTCCGTGAGACTGATGACACTGCATTTGAAATTAGATCAAACTATCCGTTGTTGGTCTGTGTTCAATGTGTTTTAATTCTTAAGAAATAAGTGCTGTGGAATTCATTTCTTTTTATCCTGGAGAAATAAGTGGTATGGTGTTGACTTCGACTGAAAGAAGATTGTACACCTTTTCGAAGTTCCAATAATGAAGTAGCCTTTGACATTGAATGCATAAAGTTTTCAGTAGATTCAACTAGTCCTATCTAAACATCTGATTCACTTGAACAAATTCAGCATTTTCACTGCCTTCTCGTACAATCGGCGCAACTTAATTTTCTCTACAGAACTACAGAATAAGAACAATTTTAATAAATTAACTATACTGAAGTAAGTTATCGCAATTTTGATTCTACTGAAATCTAAATCAAAACTGTCTGTGCAAGACTGTCAGTTACATAGTGTAAAAAAAGAATAGGAAAATTACAATTTTTATCAATTCCTGCAGTAAGAAACACGTTTCGGATCGTCTTTCAAAATTCAGACCTTAAAGAAGGGTGTCAGCAGAGTTGAAGGTTGCTGTATTTCAAATAAAGGCGAGATAAAAGATAGCAATTCTTTTACATTCGTTTTTATTTTTTATCATTTTCATAATTTTTTCTTCCATCGGATAGTGATCTCTGCGTTCTGATATCTGAATGGCCTTTTAAAACCTCAAATTACTTTCTTCGTAGAATACAATTTAATTTTCTTCAGCGAAAGTATATTTCTTTTGCAAATTATTTGAATTATGAAATACTAGATATTGTTGCGTTTTACGGGTTCGTGGATTTGAGAGTATCCGATGAAAATGCGATGCAGAACAATAAAAAGCACAATTTATTTACAGGAATCACTATTTACAGGACAGTTCCAAAATTACCTTTAAAAGCGTCGAAAATATACAATAAATACGCTGAAACAATCAGCAACACAGCTTCAGGCTGTAACTGTAAAGGTAGCTTCACGGCAACACTAAACTTATAATAAAACACTGTGGAACAATCACCAATACACTGTCAAGCTATACTGTAAAGATAGCTTCACGGCAAAGCACTATCTCGATTGCTTTCCGTTCACAAAACTCTCGCGTAGCTTAGCTCTCACAGTAAGCAGCTATTCTCAGACTTAATCACAATGCTCACACTCTTAATCACAACGCTCACACTACTTCACAATTACTCCTGCTCTCAGAAACGCAAGGGTAGCATAGCTTTTCTTTAAGTTCGACACGTTTCGAGAAATATCTCGACAGGAAGTTATTCTAGAAGCTTCCCGATTGGACCATGGGATATCGCCAATTTGGTCGCCAAATGGGCGATAAAGTCGTTAATCTGGCAACCCTAACATACACTATTTTATGGCAACCCTAGTGCTATGCCGGAAAGCTTACATACAGGCGCAACCGCCGAATTTTTCGTAACAATATATTATTATGTCACACATAAAACATCTGTGTAAAATTACAAATTTACCCATAATTTGTAACTCTAAAGTGTTTTACGAAAATTATTATTAATAAGATCAATAATATTTTTCCTAAAAATAATTATACACATGGATGTAAACCAGTGTAAAGCCGTGAATAAAACACATATTTACAGGTATCACTAAGAAAAATAACGATGTGTTAAATTTAGGAAAATATGTAAAGTATTTCTCCCGCCTCCTTGGCATGCCTTCGTGGTGCAGTGGTCAGCACGGTCGGCGCATATTCAAAAGGTTCGTGGTTTGAGTCCAGACAAGGGCATTGCTCATTTTTCCTCTCTCCTGCTTCGAAATAACCTAATGTCTCTACAAATAATCGTAGTGTTTATTTTGCGTGGTTGTTCATTGTATATTAACCAAGGTTTAATACAGAAGAGTTAATACATCCTGGTTCCACACTTTACAAAACACTAACTGGGGTTAGATATAATAATGTGTAATTCGGTCACCCTAAAAGAAAAAATCTAACTAATTGTCCGAAATTTCCAAATGTTGGGATCATTTAAAATTGTTTATCAATAAATCCTCTAACACATTTGAAGTGTAGTTGTTAAGACCTATAGAACAAGGAATTAAAATTAAGTTTCTCATATACATCATTATGTAAGAACGTATAGTTTAAATTAATTTTTATTTTATGAAACTCCAATTATCACGCTCTGTTAAAATATAACACTCAGTTCTATATAAAAACCACTGTATTAAAAACTGTAAAAACAAACGAATACAAGAAAAAAGAAAAGTATTTATATGTATCAGTACTGAGTTTGTACCTTGAGAAATGTATAAATGTCTTAAACTTTATGTATAATTTTAATTTAACACAAACTGTGCATCCTCCAGCCTAAGAGCAGTAGGCCGAAAATGAAACTGGACAGCAATAATGAAACTGAAGCAACAATTTCTAAATTATTTCTAAAACACCTTTGAAAAATTTAACCAAGAAAAGTTTTTGTTTGACTTTCGTTTTTGCTGTAATTGTATTTTATTGTACGTGTGATTAAGTTATATTTAAAGAACTTAAATAATTTATATTTAATTATAATAAAGTTATATTTAAAGAATGTGTTATATTTAAAGAAATTAAATACTGAAAAATCTGCATAAATATATGTATGTGTCTCGCATCGTGATAAAACGACGGTACCTAAAGCCATCAAATTTTGAATAACATACGTTTCGCCCGAATATGGGCATCTGGAAGCTTAAATTTGGAATTTGAATTTTGTTTTATTATCTATTTCATATTTTTTTAAAACTTTAAGGAATTTTTGATTAACAAACTCAAAGATTTCAAAACCAGCACTGTACGGGGAAAAAAACACATTTTTATCTCCAGTGCGCGAGATAGTGTATTGGAAATTCTAAAGACATGCTCATTTTAAAATTATTTTGCGATATTGCTGTTCAACTGAATTTTATGCTTTAAAGTGCGAAGAACATGATATTTAATAAATAAAGGTAACACACATAACGTTGAAAAAACGGCGTTATATAAAATCTGAAAGCTCTCAATTTTTTTTAATTTATTCCTTTTTTTTTATTTAATTTAAATTTAACTGTGCGTCTTAGAGAACATCTGTGTGCGTACAAACATGTGCGTGCTTAGAAAAAAAGCTTTCGCTTCTGTATTTCCCACTGTACAAACTTGTACCTCTGAAGAAAATTTGTTGAGAAAAAGTGTATCCTTTTTCTTGTTTTAAAGGTTTTAAGACAGTGGTTTTTGGACTCGTTCCTCTATTTTATTTTTCATTGTTACCCAACTGAGTGTGATATTTTAGTTTGCTTGGATTTTAACTCGAATTTTTTATTACAACCAGTTTACTGCAAATTGAACCACGTGATTTCGATTCCGGCTTCTTGAGCCGGAATCGAAATCACGTGGCTTCTTGAGCCTGAATCTTATTTAAACATTTTTAATTTTGCGAGGTTTGCAGCTTTCAGCGAGTTTAGCAAATTCAATTTATTTTGCTTTTTTAAATTCTCTGGGTTCGAATTCATTTTCAGTTTGGTTTCTGCTGTTTACCGTGTATATTAGTTGCATGCTTTTGCTAATTTCTGTTACTCACAATATATTTTCCTTTACTATTTCGTTTAAAGCTTTTTAATTCTATTGCAACTCAGATTATCAAAAACTTACTTTCCAGACAATTTATTACGTCCGGCAAAAGTACTTTTACTTCTTCGGACACATTTTTTGCTATCTGTGAAAATACGAGATTCTGCTTTCAAGATGAAAACCAGAGTCACTCTATTCACAGTCGTACTATTTTCAAAGAATTATAAATTTTTATTCCATAATTTTCTAACTGAAAATGTTTTTATTTTCGGTTACTTACAATTTAGGTCGTAAACTTTATTTTAGAATTTTCTAATTTTAATGCATATTTTCCACAAGTTTGTGTTAATTTATTTGCAATTTCATACTAATTCTGTTTCCAATGTATTGTAACATTTAAATTCATAAAATTGAAAATCAATTTATTCAAAATTTTTCCAATTGCTTTATGCAGTATATTCTAAAATTATTTCTTAAAAATATGAGAAATAAAATTGAATTAAAAACATTACTGGTTCAATTTCGTTCTTGCTGTTCATTTTCCTGTCCTGGCCTGTCGCGGTTAGACCAATAAATGATCAATTTGTGTTAGATTCAGTTTATTTATTAAGTTTAAAAGTGCGTCTATTGTCTCAGGATATCTCTTTTGCATTTCTCAGCTGAAGAAGATTTGTCGAGAAATATAAGCAATTTTGTTTTTTCTTGTATTTGTTTGTTAATTCAGAGGTTTTACATTAGTTTGATTACATCTTTTTTCATTATGGCCAAACTGAATGCTATATTTGAATTTATTTTGAATGCAATTCGAGTTTTAGTAAAGGAACAAATATATAAATTAAAGTTATAACTTAAATATAGCCATTTAAATCTTCATTTTAATTTGGGTATTTTCTCACTCTGTTATAAAAACTATAATAACGCTTTCTGGAATACGTCGTTTCTAGATTAATTCATCTCATATTGCGTTTAGATAACAAAGATGACGCAGCTAATTCGGAATCTTAAATGTTCTTAATAAGCTACGTACTTCGCTTCTAACTCTGCTGCCGCTGCTTTCTTTCTATCGCGACAATATAAAAAAATTAAATATTCTGCAAATAGGCACGAACATAGTGCCAAATAAGCTATGGCCACAAATTTCAACTGGGAAAAAAATGAATACTTAACCAGGTTCGACTGCCAGTTTTCTGTTTATTACCAAACAATATCTCGAAAAATATATAATTAAAATTCTAACTTAAGTTAGCAATAGCCCCTTAATTTTTCATTTTAATTTGGGTATCTTCCCTCTCTCTTCTAATTACATAAAATTGTAGTGGTATAATTTTGTAAAAGAGTGTAACTTTTTTTAAAATTCAGTTTAATAATAAAAACAACATTACATATTCAGTATTTCAAAACAGCGTTTCACAGTTGCAATGATATAAACTTAGATGTAATATTGTAGAACCATTGATGTGTAGATATAGATTTTTAAAACAGAGAGGAGAAAATTGCAAATTAAAATGAAAAATTAAGGGAATATTCTTAATTTATGTTATAATTTTGATTAACTCATTTTTATCATATATATATATTTATTTTAGGTCGTTTCTCAGTCTTCAAATTATAATCAAACTTGGTTGATCATGATTTTGAAAGATACTAATTTTAGTTGAATATTAGTATAAATTATACCTTTTTGCCAATCTGCAGTTTTCTAAGACCTAGCCTCTTAAGTTGCCAGCCTTTGGTTTTGCAGGAGCATAAGTTGATGACGTAGATGTTGACCCATAATAAGTAGCAAACTTGACATATTAAGCAGATTAGATATTTGTTTTTATTTCAACTGATGTTTGTGATTTGTGGGCACAGTTTACTCAGCGTTTTAATAGTGCCTTTTCCAGAATGTTCATATATTTATATTGTTGCAATAGGAAGAAAGCGTTTTAGCGACAACAGAGATGGAAGCAAACTGCGTAGTTATCCAATATACCAGCTTATTAAAAAGAAAGTTTCGGTTCACGAAATTTTGAGTTCTGACTTAGCTATGTTATGGTCGTTATGCAAAAGTCATATGATACTGATTAATACAAAAATCGTACAGTCCAGAAAAAAAACATTACTCCTTTTAGAACAGAGAGATGAAATACGAAATTTACGATATATATATATATATATATATATCGATATATATATGATTTCGAAGCACAGTCGCGATGGCTGAGTGGTTCGGAGAGAGGAAGAAGTTGATACAACACTAAATTCAGCCAATTATCATCTTTATTTGCAGATTTGCAAGCACACTAGAATAATTCCTTGTAGACATTGTACTCTTTAATCCTAGCAATTACGTAATTTCCTATATGCAATTTACACATGTTAATCGAGGCGACATTATTGTAGCAGAGCATAGAAGATACGTTAGCAATGGCGGAAGTACGGAAGGAATGCAACAGAAGAATGACATAATTAATTCTCCAGCGGTATTTATACTAAATTTGATGTACAAGTACAGCTAATCTATGATTGGGTATAGGGGTATTTATACTAAATCCGATGTACAAGTACAGCTAATCTATGATTAATTAATAGTTTTAGTTGCCCTTTTCAAGTAGCGTTACAAAACGATAGAAAGATCTCAAAATTGGTAGAACAGAGGAATTTAGGGGAACAGCATCAAATTTAGAATATTAATTTTGGGATCGCCAATTATTTTTTTATTATCGTATTATGTTATATCATAGTATATATATATATATATATTGTAGTGCCGATCATTTGGAGCCGTGATGAAATCCAGATGCTGTGACGTCATTTTCTCTACTACTACGAGCTGCGTAGGCGCCAAGCGAAAATGCGGGGAATTACCTTTTTCTTTTGGAGACGCTAGACGAATGGACGTGTTAGCAGAGACGCTGCTTCTGCTTAAAACTTTGACGAATCACTTTTTAATTCTCGTAAATGTTAAATATATGTAATAATCGTTTGTCTAATTAAAATGTCTTTCGTTAGCTAATTTGTTCGTCGTTTTATCCCCACAAATATTTCTCAGAAGTGGGATTTAGCACTCGAAGGAACTGTAATTTTAGCTGATTTCCTGAATTACTACCGGTTTTGAAGATTTACTGTTGCTGTGCTGGACTATTTTACGATGTATAATGAGCGGTGTTCCGAACAGAAACCTCGTCAAACTCATAGGAATGTATGCCGATTTACCTGAACCGAAACTGCGTAGTAGTGATTAAATAGTGTGCAGCTCTATTAAAAACTGTGGAATAATTTTTAATAATACTCGATGTCAAGTGTCAAGACTTGAATTGTGGCCAAAAATACATCGGACATAATCTGTTTGTACTCGCACCATTTGTCATCTATTGGATGGTATGGAAGCACTTTGTTTTGTCTCTGCTTCTGGAACATCGTGGATTACCATTATATGAAGTGAGTGATTTTCTCAATTTTATTAATTATGTTTCTAATTGATGTGCCGGGAATGGAAGATGTCCTGAAAAAGGAAAAAACATGTAATATAAAATTATTACACAAAATAATATTTAACGATGTAGGCGACAGAAATAATCGAAAAAGATTAAGACAATTTAGTGGTTTCTCTTTAGCAGAGAATAGTAAAGAATTTAATAAAAAACTAGAAAACGTCAAACAAGATTTTCAGGCTTATGAATTAAGTTCCATTGCCAATGTTCTATGCATTGATATCTCTGGCACACAAGATGACTTAGCGACGCGAATTGTTTCTTATCTGAATAATTTAGAATTGCTTAAAAATAATGTAATTTTAGAAGAAAATGAAAATGAAAGTGACTCAGAGGGTGAGGACGGTGGGGATAAAAATGAAATAAATGATAATGTTCAAGATGAAACGAAACTAAGAAACAATTCTGGTGCCACAGTGAGACAACTTCCTTCCCAATGTACTAATGATAATACTCTTAGTACAATTGAAAACAAGTCGAATGTATTTCATAATTGTAATATAAATGTTACTATTGAAGACATCAAATCTTTTGTTGCTCAATTCGATGGCCAAAGCCACGAAAATGTCAGTAGTTGGGTCGAAAGTTTTGAAGATGCAGCTTCTGTTCTTCAATTAAATGATTTGCAGAAATTGATTTTTGCTAAACGTCTGATGACAGGCAAAGCAAAATTATTTGTTCTTAGTGAACCAAAGTTGAACTCATGGCAGTTATTTAAGAATGCTATTCTTGATGAATTCAGTTCCAGCTGCAATTCGGCCGAACTGCATGAGTTATTATCAAAACAAAAAATGAAGAGCAATGAAACGTTTGATGAGTTTTTTTTAAATATGAAGAGAATTGCTAAAAATGGTCAAATTGAAGATGTTGCTTTAATACGATATGTTATAGATGGTATACCAGGCTCCGCGTTTAAAAAATCTTGCTTGTATGGGTCACAAACATTAACTGATTTTAAGAATAAATTGAAGCTTTATCAACAGATATGTGATGATGAGGAAAAGTTGCGAACGTCAAAAACAAAATTTGAAAGTAAACAAAAATATGAATCTAGAAATAAATATGACTCAAAAAATTCTGCTAACCAAACAAAGCGTAACGTAACCGATAGTCGAGGAACAATTCCTGAGATTAAACGTAATACAACCTGTTTCAACTGCGGTGAAAGCGGTCATATTTCTAAACAATGTGTTCATAAAGATAAGGGCGTCAAGTGTTTTAAATGTAAAGAATTTGGGCACCGAAGTTTCGAATGCTCAAATACGAACTCGAAACCAGAAGTAGCAAACGTGAATATTGAAGTAGTCTCGAAGTTGACTAAAGAAGTAAAAATTAATGATGTATATGTAACAGCGTTAATAGACACAGGAAGTCAAACTACTTTGTTACGTAGATCTATTTTTGATAAGCTGAATATCGAAGGGCTAGTGCCCGTAAGCTCAACGCTGAGTGGGTTCGGTAAATGTCAAGTAAAACCTCTAGGCTTCTTTAAAGGTAATATTAAAATTAATGATTTCCAGTGTACTGCAGATATTTATGTTGTAGACAACAATGTGATGACACATGAGGCCATTTTAGGCTTAAACGTAATATTGAAAGGTGAAATACTAATAAACGAAAATGGGGTTACCATAAAAAATAAGTCACAGGATGTGGAGGAAGTAAATATTGTGTCTGTTTTACCTGTTGACCTAGCCAGTAACGAAAACGAAATAAACATTGCACCTAGTGTTCCAAACTGCTTTAAAAAGACTGTTCAACAGTTAGTTTCGAACTATATGCCACGTAAGACCAAATCTACGGACATACAATTAAAAATTTGTGTTAAAAATGACGAACCAGTATCGCATCAACCGCGTAGATTACCGTTTTCGGAAAAGAAAATTGTTGAAACCCAAATATCTGAATGGCTAAAGTCAGGAATTATAGAACAAAGTTCTTCGGAATATTCCAGCCCATTGGTCATCGTTAAAAAAAAAGACGGGACACCAAGGGTTTGCGTTGATTATCGTCGTTTAAACAAAGTTGTCGTAAAGGATAGATTTCCTCTTCCCCTGATTGAGGATATCCTAGACCGCCTTCAAGAAGCACGTGTTTTCAGCACTATTGATCTCAAAAATGGCTTTTTTCACGTGGACGTCGAAAAGGAAAGTCGGAAGTACACATCATTTGTTACGCATGAAGGGCAGTACCAGTTTTTGAAAGTGCCGTTTGGACTCTGTAACTCACCAGCTGTATTCCAGAGATTCATAAATACCATTTTTCGACCGTTAGTTAACGATGGAATCGTTTTGCCGTACATGGACGATATCATCATTTTGTCCGCTTCATACGAAGAAGGAATCGAGAGGCTGAGTCAAGTTTTAAATCTAGCAAGGGAATACGGGTTGGAAATAAATTTTAAAAAATCCCAGTTCTTAAAGAAACGAATTGACTTTTTAGGCCATGTCATAGAAGAGGGTAAAATTTTCCCATCCACCTTGAAGACGCAAGCCGTTATGAATTTCCCTGAACCATCTAATTTAAAACAGATTCAGAGTTTTCTTGGATTGACAGGGTATTTCAGAAAATTTATTCCTAAGTACTCTATAATTGCCAAGCCACTTAGCGACCTGCTAAAAAAGGGTAATAAGTTCGAATTCGGTGAAGAACAAAGGATTGCATTCAATCGTTTGAAATCAGCGCTAGCTGAGAAGCCTGTACTTGCAATTTATAACCCTCATTATGAAACTGAACTACACACAGATGCCAGCATAGAAGGATACGGGGCGATTCTAATGCAGAAACCCCCAAATGACAGCAGTTTTCACCCCACTTATTTTATGAGCAGGAAAACATCTGATGCAGAGAAAAAATATTCAAGTTACGAGTTGGAGGTCCTCGCGATCGTAGAAGCACTGAAAAAGTTCCGTGTTTACCTTTTGGGAATTTCATTTAAGATAGTGACGGACTGTTCAGCATTTCAAAGGACGATGGAGAAAAGAGATTTAGCGACGCGTGTTGCTCGTTGGGCTTTGTTGTTACAGGAATTCGATTATGTTATAGAACATCGTAAAGGTGTTAGAATGCCACATGTAGATGCTCTAAGTAGAGCTCCTCTAAACGTTTTATGTGTTTCTGTTGAGAATATCCTACCTAAATTAAAACTTGCCCAAGAAAATGACACTGAAGTAAAAGCCATTAAAGAATTATTGAAAACCTCAAGTTATGAAAATTACTGTAATAGAAATGGCATACTATACAAGTTTATTGACGGCAAAGAATTAATAGTTGTACCGGAAAGTATGCAGACTGAAATTATAAAAGATGCTCACGAGAAAGGGCACACCGGTATCAAGCATACAGAGAAACACCTGAATGAATATTATTTCATTCCCAAACTTCGGCAGAAGATAGAAAACGTTATCGCCAGTTGCGTTCATTGTATCTTAATAAATCGCAAAACAGGGAAAAAAGAAGGATTTTTACATCCGCGATTCAAGGAGGACATTCCTTTGCATACCTATCACATAGATCACTTGGGTCCTCTGGAAAGTACCCATAAAAACTACAAGCACATATTAGTAGTGGTCGACGCGTTTACCAAATTTACTTGGATTTATCCAACAAAATCTACGACCTCAGCCGAGGTGATAGCGAAGTTAGAGAATCAGAAGGCCATTTTTGGAAGCCCTTGTCAGATCATTTCTGATAGAGGAACAGCTTTCACTTCCAGTGAGTTTTCTGACTACTGTGCTAAAGAAGATATTAAACATCATCTAATCACTACAGGCCTCCCGAGAGCAAATGGACAAGTCGAACGGATCAACCAAGTCATTATATCAGTCTTAGCAAAACTGTCCTTAAATAAACCAACTGAATGGTATAAACATACACATGAAGTTCAGAGAACGCTTAACTCAACATATCAAAGAAGCATTAACACCACTCCGTTCGAATTACTCTTCGGTACTAAAATGAACAGTAAGGGCACCGATCAGCTCAAAGAACTGATAGAAAGTGAGTTTCAATCTCAATTCGAGTTCCAAAGAGAAGAATTACGAAAGCAAGCCAAAAGACAAATTTTCCAAGTCCAACAGGAAAATAAAAAGACATATAATGCCAAAAGAAGACGAACACAGCCGTACAAAGTTGGTGATTTAGTGGCAATCAAAAGGACTCAATTCGGACCACACCTAAAATTAAGAGCAAAGTATTTCGGACCTTATAAGATCACGAAAGTTAAGGGTGGCAACACCTATGACGTAATAAAGGAAGGGTGCCATGAGGGACCCATGTACACTACCACATGTGCCGAATTCCTCAAGAAATGGACAGCGCTTTAAAATTTTCGCAAACACTTATTTCTGTTATTGTATATCCTTGCTTGTTGCTTTTTTTTGTTTTGTTGTATTTTGCAGTGTCCTGGAGGGCCAGTCCACCCTAGGATGGCCGAGAATGTAGTGCCGATCATTTGGAGCCGTGATGAAATCCAGATGCTGTGATGTCATTTTCTCTACTACTACGAGCTGCGTAGGCGCCAAGCGAAAATGCGGGGAATTACCTTTTTCTTTTGGAGACGCTAGACGAATGGACGTGTTAGCAGAGACGCTGCTTCTGTTTAAAACTTTGACGAATCACTTTTTAATTCTCGTAAATGTTAAATATATGTAATAATCGTTTGTCTAATTAAAATGTCTTTCGTTAGCTAATTTGTTCGTCGTTTTATCCCCACATATATATCATATAAAGGTTAGGTCACATATATATTCTTCGGTCATTAGTACTTAAAATAGATAAATAAAAAGTTATTTCCTCAATTTTGTCATCTCTTTGTTAACATTCATAGAAACCCATTTTTTAATGCAATGATAGGACTTTCTTCGTTTGGAAGAAAAATGTTTCTGTTTATAATGTTATAGTGTTTGGAAATTCTTTGGATTAGTGGTATCACATTAACATTTCTCAGACTGACAATATATCGAAAATTTCTTTCGTTCCGCCAAAATTTAAAATAAATGACAAAGTATTTAAACTCAAAATTCGGTTTGCGACCTGTTCGGATATAGAACTATGAACATTTAACGTGTGATGGCTCTAGGGCCCTCTGGAATACGTGAATTAGGAATTACGTATGATGAAATCCCATACTTACTCATAAATTCTTCCTTTTTTTAATAACAGAGATAAGTTTAAGTTGTATATTCATAAAAGTCATATATTTTATAATAACTAATCTCAGTATTTAATGCAACTAGTTAACTTTAATATAAACAAATAACTCAAATTTTACATTTCTGTATTAAATGTAAATTAAATAAATAAATAAGTATTAATTTGCGCGAAAAAAATATCAATATGTTCACCATTTCTAAAAAAAGGGGGGGCTGCGTCCATTATAGCATACATAACATAAACTGAAAATATTTTATAGATAACTTAATTACACGTACAATAAAATACAATTACAGACATGATCAGCTGAAATAAAGACTTTAAACATGTTTCCCTGGCAGGTTTTGTTCTTGAGATACAGCTTTCCTTTTGCTAAAGTAAGATTCTGCCTTCTTCCTATCACTATTCTTTCTTCTTCCATTTAATATCCCAACCTCCGATATTAGCTCCTCCACACAGGTGCACCAAAGCCTCCTTTAGGATCCATAAATATTCTTGATACGCACATTACCCCCTCCCTGGGGAGATCTTCAATTGAGACGTGGCACTCTTACAAATTGTGCCTTCTATAACCATTAGTAAAGACCGTCCTTACGGACGCAATCGATCATCCTTGCAGCTCGAGTCCACGGGGAATCAGGTTGGGATTCTGTCGCCTTTCTTTGTTACTTTTGCGGCTCGTCCCTAACTTGGAAATGCGACAGGGAGATATATGACCGCCATAGGAGAAAATAAATCCTGTTTTTAAAAACTTGAAATGGATTCGAGACGGCTGCAGCCACCTTGCTCCATTAGAAGTGGTGAAATCCTATGAAAAGCGCTGTGCTGATGAAATATGGAACATTTCTTTATCTTTTGTCTTTCACCGAGAAAGGTCTCAACGAATTACGTGACAAAGCGCTTTGGACGCAGATGCGTCCAAAAGCAATGTTTCTCATTTTGTTCCCTAATCTAAATATGATAATATGGTTGACAAAATATCGAAGAAAGATTCATGGTACAAATCATGAATTGAATTTCAGTGCATAATATTCTTCAACAAATATTGCAATGTGTAAATATTATTTATATATCAGAATTCGTAGAAAAACATCCTGTAGTATACGAATCTGTTCAAAACGCAAAAATTCAAAACTCGGAATATTTCGATTTCAGAAATTATTTTCTTCTGCCAATTAAAAAGCAATAGTCTATTAGTTCAAACATCTGTTCAGTGTTATTATTGCTAACACACATGAACTGAATTAAAATTATACAATGAATGGCACAAATAAAGTACAAAGTAAACAGCAACGACAAAGTAAACAGAATCAAATATACAGCACAGATTTTTTTTATTCCTCCTATTTATCCCATGAAAATTTTAATCTCTAAAACCTTTATTTCTTACACAAGCCAATAAAAAATATATTAGTGATATTAACTGAAGAATTGCATGATCCAAGTCCTTTCAAACCAATTATCATCATGAAGGCGGATTTTTGATGAACGTTGCAGCCAATTAACGATTTTCTAAAACCTCCACGACTGGTGATCTCTACTAGACCAGAAGTAACATCTCGTCGAAGTGTGTCAACATCTCTGCAGCTTTTGCCGCTGAAGATTCATCCGCGGATGATCCATAATCGACCGGAATTCTTATTGTTGATGAATTCCAGCTCGAATCGCAGATGATAATGTACCGCTTACGCAGATTTCCGACTGAATTCTACCGATGGCTGAAAATTTGAATTGAAGCATATCTGACTATTTCAAAAGAGATGTATACAAGCTTAGAAAGTTAATGTGCATTTTTGTCGAAAGAGCGAGTCTGATATTTTTTGACACATAAAAAATATTAATTTTAGATAACTTGGATACTTTTTTTGTTTAGTAAATCGCGTTTGTATCAGTATAATGAACATACACGGTCTTATAAAATATATTCTTATTTTTATAGTAAAAACAAATTGAAATTGTTGCGTTATTTAAAAAAAATAATAGTAAATAAATTTCTTTTCCATTTGTAGGGTTCTTCTTGTATAGAAGTTTCATGGCTTTCCTACCCTACTAATCTCACATTCGAGCTATAGCTCCAGTCTGAATTCAAATCAAAGTCTTATGAAGGTTAAATTAATCTTTTTATTTAACTCTTGAAATTAACGGAAGGCATTGCTTGTGCTACAGACAAAATTCCACCATTTTGCGGGTATTTAATATAGAATAAAACTATAAAATAAAAGTGAAAGTTTAAATTCAAGTAACGTATCTAACACTACATAGAAAATAGTCTACTTAAAATAGGTGCGTTTTTAGCGTCGTCTAGCAAAGTGGCTGAAACCACAATAAAATTTGACAAAGCTGGCGATAGTATGTAAGACCAAGTGAGACTACCAAAAGCTCTAAAACCTTCAAACTCTCGGCTTAAATATTCTGTAACTAATTTACGCTCAGGTGACGACAACGCAAATATGTTAAACTAAATTTTCAAATAATAAAAACTGCTTAATTAGTATAAAACCCTACATACTCTCTGTTATAATTCTTACAATGGAGTTTTGACTGATTTTTTAATATCTAGGTTACATATTTGGATATGAAATTTACAAAATGCATCTCAGATCCCAGCCCTTTACCTGCTTGCATCAAACGATGTAAAGCTGCTTTGAAATTACTAGCCACTTCTGAGATTTAGTATAATTTTATCTTCGTTTGTTTAAAAATTTGGATAAGTAGCTTAGTGACAAAAGTACTTTAAGCTAAGAACTTACATGAAAAAATAAATACTGTAAAAATGTAAATGTCTTAAAAATGCATTCTTCAAAACACAATATTTCTTTGTCTTGAAATTTACAAAGAACGTTTTATTTAAAAAATATTACGTTTTCTTTTATGTTTTGGAACATTTTATCCACATGGAAAAGCATGTAATATAACCTACAGCATAAAAAGTAAAGAAAAAAAATTTAAATAACACAGTTCAGAAATGTTTTTGAATTCGCTTTGGATAACTAAATTAAAAATAATTTTTATAACAGCAGAAAAATGCGACTTTTATTTACTTTCTAAGACAATGCTGAATATTAAGAAAACTGAATGTTAAAGGAAAAAAAAAGTAGTTTCAACTTCGTTACTAAAATTCTTTTGAACCATGCTTGAAATACGTATGATATTTAAGAAAGCAGAAAATTTAATTTAATGACATAAGTACTGAAAAATGTTTTTATACTTCGAAAATTTTTATGGTTCACAAATAATTAATGGATATCATTCCTAAGCAATCCTCCTAAAGCATAATATTCCACATATATAGAATTTTAGTATGCATTGATATCCTCATTTCTGTAAAGCATTTATGAAACTCTATAAGGTATTTCACCCGCCTTGTTCACATGCCTTCGTGGTGTAGTGGTCAGCATGCTGGACGCGTATTCAAGAGGTCTGTGGTTCGAGTTCCGCCGAGGGCAGTGCTCATTTTTCACATCTCTTGCTTCCAAAAAACCTAATGATTTTTCGCTGGCGCCCGAACTAAAAACGCTGGTGGATGATGATTCTCCACCACCAGGATTTGGCAATTGGGGCCCCTGATCCCCATTTGCCCTTTAAAGGGTGAGTATGTAGTGGTCAACACGTTGGACGCGTGTTCGAGAGGTCCGTGGTTCGAGTCCCCGGGAGGGCACTGCTCATTTTTCACAGCTCCTGCTTCGAAAAAAAAAACTAATGTCTCTAGAATCGTACACAGATAACGCGCGATTTAATGATGCAGATATAAACATGAGAGAACAACTGGAATGCAATAAAAAGAGAATAAAATGCATTTAATAATATAAATAACGCACTAAATATTTTAGTTTCTCACGGATGTTAGAATATATATCTAAGTATATATAATTCGGTTCCATAAGAATCGAGCAAAAATGTTATTTTATTATTGATGTGATTATTTTTCATTAGGTAACGCTTGAAGAGTGTTACCTCTGGTATAAGGAGTAAGGTATGTTGTTGACTTGTCAATGAGCATTTGAAGACATAATTAGCTAGTTTTCACCACTCTTTAAACACGTATGTAATATTGCCTGAATAAACTCGCAACAAATTAATAGTTCTTGAAAAATAAGCATTAAGACTATGATCGCAGGTGGCAGTTAAAGCCACTGGCCATCTGCAACTTACAGAAGTACAGTTACCAGTCTGGTCAATGCAAGGCTTTTGCAATGGCAACAAATGCCAAAGCAAATCGGTATGCTTATAATTCTCCAGGAATTTTTGAAAGCCTCCACTTAGGGCATTTCTAACGGCAATGTATTAGTATTAAATTCAGCATACATAATTATATATTATTTTATGTGGGAATGAAATTAAAAATGCGTTTTTTAGAAGCTAGACCATTAAAGGTTTGAAAGTGAATGAAAAATGTTTAAAAGCAAAAATTTTTGTTACTAAGTCCTTTGAAGAATTGTTTTTCTAATTTTAGACACTGTCTTTTGAAGTGGTCGGCCAAATCCCGAAGTAATGATTAATTGTTATATTTCTCCTTCGTCAGCCAGTTGGACTGCCAGGTAGGGAAGATCTCTAGCAATTCACAAAGTAGCCACACACTTTGGACTTTGGTCTGATCTCTCTTTCTTCAGATGGATAAATAAGTTAGATGTATCCTTCTGTTACTGAAAACAAGTAATAATTAATGTCTGAATTTTAATCAGATAAAAATAAATACTTTAAAAAACCATTTTAAAGAGGTTTAATCATCTTTTGATTTACAAAACGTACAGAGATCCCCATGACAAAAACATAATTTTAGAGAAGGAAACGCGGTGATTTTGATTCATTCAAACAATGTACTTGGTAATAAGCTCGAGTTTCGATTTTCAGCCGAAAGATTGCTGAAGATTTTAAGCAATAAATAATGCATAGGTAGCACAGTTCCCTATCTGCACAAATTCTAAGACTTCCGGGTATAAGATAAATAGGGTTTTATCTGTGCGCTTCCGAAAAGGTACTTGCAATAAAAGTTCTGTGTGTATAGCTGTAAAAGAGATAGTTTGGTTATGTATTTCCTGCAGGGTTTACTAGTCCTCAAAGATGCCTTTAAAATAATATTCTATTCAATAAAATAGATTTTTCTAGACCTTAGAGGATAATACTTAGAAGAATTTTTACGTATCTATTTTTAAACCTACCTATTTTTAAACTTTTTAACACATCTATTTTTAAACGATATTTAATAAATGTATCGCTAATACTATTGCAAAATATTGCTTAGTTCCTCAATAAATGTTTTCCCTCGATAAATAAATTCCACGTCTTGTAGTTATTCAAATCTGGAAACTTCTTATTCCTGATTAAAGTTAAATCAACTTTTATGTCTCTCGAGAAAACAAATTTATTAAAATATTTTTCGCCTCTTAAGAGTGAAAAAAGCTTTACTACGCTTTGAGCATTTTTTACAGGAACTAGCATTTCTAAATTTTAAGTTATATATAAAATAGCTCATCTTCGTTTACGTATATGCTTCTAAGAAGTATAATTGTAATTTATGTTTAAGGTATGTTGTACTAAATCCATTTTACGAAATATACAATCATGAGAAACGATAAAAGCAAGGAAATTGGCAATCATTTAACGAGATAAAATTCTTAAAATTTGAAATTTAAAATCGTGACAACCGATTCAAATATCTTCCATGCTTTTTAATATATGGCATTTAATTTTTTATTATTAACAATTAATAGACTGTTCAAACTGTCTGTTACTAATTATACCACTATTGGCAAAAAAATGTAACTTCAGTACAATGCGATATATTGCTTAATTCATTCGTATTATTAAGCAGCTCAATTTCAGTTAGAAGAATGCTTGGAAGCTGAATGTGAGAAATGACATATTCTCAAAAATTGTGCAGAATTTTAATGTATTTTCAGGTTTATAATTTGTCTAAGAGAAGATTCAAATTGTTTTACTTTGAATTTTGGCAAATTTACTATCCGTTCAGAAACCACTCATTATTTTCAATACTTACTGGGCTTATTAAATTTTTATAGGTCTTACGCAATCTTCGATTTCTTCATTTTAGACAGCTAAACATTATATTGTAAAAGTACATGGCCCCGCATCCTATAAATCAGATACTTTTCAAATTTTCCTTTTGCCATATTTTGAGTAAATTGAAAGACTATTCTGGTGATTTTTGTGATATTTGATAGCCCGTAGAAATGCACTTCAAACAGCGTAATTAAAATAATTCAGTAATTCTTATAGTATGATAAGGAGAATACCGCGTATTGTGTTTAAGGAGCAATTTTGTAAACGTGAGACACATAATTCTTAAAATTGAGATACTTTTAAGTTATGATTTACCACACTAGAAAAATAAGGTTCTGAAAATGTCATTTGGTCATAGGAAACTGAGAGTTAATTCAGACAGAATATAATCCATTGGTAGCTATTATTATCTTAATTTTGGTAAATTACGAAACAGGAAGCTGTTTAGATAATTTGATCGTTAAGAAAAGTGGTACTGAGAAATGTAATTTGACCAAAGCTACAAAGTGTGCTTCAGACAAAATGTAATACATTGGTAGCTGCATTCTAATTGTATTATTTTAATTTTTATAAATTTTAAATTACTTAAAAAGAGTTAGCAATAATTTTTGCTTGACTATTTTAACTCGTGAATCAATGTTTCTTTATTAAAAAATTTTATTTTTATTTTAGCCTCAAAGACCGTCTCTTTCCTTATTTCTTGTCATTGTCTTATGTTTCTTAGATACATATCCCACTTTCAATTTGAGTCTGTTTACTTTGATTACGCTGACGTATTTTATCGACCTCTTCTTTCTAGGTATTTATTTTACTCCGCTTCTCGATCATAATATCTCATATTTGATATCAACTGCTGTCACAAGAAAATCCCACGTTTACGAATGTTCAAAATTACGTTTTTCAGCTTTCGAACCCATTATACTAAATATTAAAAACGTAGCATTTTATCTTGAAGTGTTATCTGAGACGGATTGCTTAAAAAATGAGTTTCATCCTAATATTTTTGTCTAAGCAATTTAACTTCCTTCTCTAACATTCTAGCTTATCTTTGCTTCTACAACTGCTGCCGTTACAATGTTTCTATTTCTCTTTTTTCAAGGGAAGGGCAAAGATTTAATTATCTTTAGGTATTATGCTGATGAATAGCCCATACACTGTTTAACTGAATATGTTTATAAATGCTACTCAAAGAGACCATATTAAATAATTAGTTCACCTGTTCTGTAGAGAAATGTAGAAATAAATGTCTGCTTCCTACCCAGAAAGAAACAAATGCAGAAACTATTTCCTAAAACATACTAATTGCGATCATGAAGCGAAACCATTTTTGACGGTTTTGTGACACTTCTTACAGAAACCTCGAAAGGCTCTTCGGTAACAAATAGCGATGTACGATGCATGCCATAACCATAACTTCAGTTCATTACAAATCGGCAAAACTAAACAACAGAGACATGGTAACTGGAAGGAAATCTTACACAAAAGGCCAGAAAGACTTCTAATATATTGCTAAATTGCAATACCATTTGTCTAGTAATTGGATAATAAGTAAACTGGATCCTTGCAGGCAATGAACAGTTATCATTTCAATAGCTTTTCATGAAAAAAAAGTTGCATTCGTGGTGACTTAGAAGAAAGAAGTCTCATACTGCGGCCAACGGGCAGCATCTGTGCACAGGAGCAATTTTATGAAACACACGACTGCATTAATTTGAGTTATTTGTTTCTTTAAATTACGTAGCTTTAGAAACATAGATATATGGTGCGTACTTATATGCGCGTCTGTTGCTGAAGGAAAAAGAGATATAATGAACAGATTTGGGCTGCTGCACGGGGCCTGCCGCACTGGGCCACTGCATTTTCGGCCTCAAAATAATTATACATATTTGATCTGACATTAACATAAGAAAAACCACTTCATTATAAGTTTGATTTAGACGATTCATAAAGTAACTATAACTATTTCCTTTAGAAATCTCAGTATAAGGCACTAACATAAATAAATGACGAATTGTGGATCTTCCTGTTTTCCCTGGTATATTTACAATACATGGAGTTTTGGAAATATCACTTATGAAAATTTCAGGCTCTGTCAAATTGACCGAAAATTTGTCTGGATCCCTCTCAGTAACAAAAGTGAAAACTTCTAATGTAGCCTTTTCCGGATATGTGGAGAGTAAACGAGGTGCGGTGACTATATTTTACTTTTCCCTAAGTGTGGTGGGCATAAGTCCGCATGTAATTATGTTTTTCTATTGAACTGCTGCTGGAATTACCAATGGTTTCCGACTATTTCCTAGGTTATTTAATATCACTTAGTTTTCTGTTAGGTACTTTCTTTCCAAGGAAAGGTTTTGAGAGTCTAAACCTGCTAAATAAAAGGGTGATTTCCCATCATTACTTTCTCTTTGTAAGTGAGAATTTCAAGTAGTACCTAATGAATGAAAAGTCGGTTCATTCACCTCTGCGTCAATCAGGAGCAATTTTGCCTCTCTTCGTTCTTTTTTTCTGGACGAAGGTTGCTTTCTTTTGTAGCAAGCGGTGAAACCTCCACTGTGGACATCAGGTTTTCTTTAGAAAAACTAGCTTCGTTTTTCGGAAGCAGGATTTCCGGATCTGATCGCCCCCTTAACGAAGTGCGAAATTTCCCCTTTAGCTCTGCAGCTCTGCAAGGAAAACCATCGTTTCTGAAAGTTTGCTAACTAATACAGGAACAAATAAATACAGTGAAGAAAACGTTCACCCAAGTTTTGTTACTGGTTCATTAGTAAAAACCGATGAAAACCATTTACTGATGACGAATTTCTTATAGATTGTATGATAAGTCTGCTGAACTTTTTGGAACTGAGAAATAACAATTATTTAATATATTATTTTGTCAACCAGCATAGCAGTGAGTGTTATTTATGAAATTGCTGGTGATCTGAGATTCAATTATCGGAAAAAATGCATATTTTCCAGCATTCTCGATATTAGTTGATGAAGGCTCCTCTCAGAGATATAGCATAACTTGCTGTTTTCGTTGGAATTATTACAAATAAATTTGAAATAGCTGAGAAATTATTAGAAATAAGTCCTTTCAAACGAAAAATTGGTGCACGGGATATATTTTTTCTAAAGCAAAAACATTTAATACGTAAATACTAGTTTAGGTGGGATAAAATGGTTGGCTTTTCTAGGAATAATACAGATAATACTTTTGGTAATAGAAAAAGGAGTACTAGTAAATACACGAAATCTAACGAAAGAAAACAAACTTCAGAATAATTTTTGCACTATACATTGAATTATTCATCAAAAAGCACTTTTTGTGAAAAATTTTCAGATGGATATCTTTATATACACTGCGATAAAACAGTGAAATTTTTCTATGAGTCTGAATTCTTGAGAATTTGCTGACTGCTAGAAGAAATTTAATATGAGTATGGAGAAATGAATTTTTATAACAAAGTGAGATGATTAGATCAAAGAGCAGTATTAAAATGGTTGTTAGATTTAATAAATGAATTCAAAGTTCTCAAACACAAAAACAAAGCTATCGGTGAGCTATATATTAATACATTAATGGCACATTTAGCATTTCTTGTTGATTTAATAGCATTTTAAAAATTCTCAATAAAATTTTGCAAAGGAACAATAAATTTATCATTGACATCTGTGCTTGTATTAAAACATTTAATCTTTGATTGCATCTATAGAAAATACATAATTGTATCAAAACATTTCATATATTTCCCCCTAAATTTTAAGTCCTGAACTAATATTTCAAAGGAAAAATCTCAGAAATATGTCAGGAACAAAGAGCATTATTATGAAAACTATCTGAAGAAAGATTTAAATATTTTAATGATTTGTAATTCGCTTGTACATCTTTTTCATTTGCTCTAGAAATAAAACAAAATGCAGCAGAAATTCTACATGTTTACAATGTGACATAAATTTGATCTATAGATAAGTGTTATGTCGCATTGTAAACATGTAAACAGATTATTTTTTCTGGAGATACAGATTTGATTGAAACTTATTCGTACATTTTAGAACTTCCGTCAGCTAGGAACTTTTACAATATAAGTAATCAGTTTGCTTGGGAGTAGATCAGTTTGTTTGAGATTGTATTAACATCTTTTTACATAGTTGAAAATTAATAAGAACCCGACTGACACATGAACATCTAGAATTCGTGATGAAGATAATTCCTAATAATTTTATTTCAAGACTGGAAGTTTTAATCAGATCTGAAACGTCTTCAAGAGTGAAGTTGTAGTAAGATATAATGGGGTTTATAATTATTTACATTCAAACATATGTTTACTTCCTTGTGCGAAGCAAAGGAAGTATTGTAATCACGAAAAATTCCGGGTACCATATTTCAATGAAAATATCCATTTTGACAGTTCTCGAATGCAGTTTAACGAAGTTTTTGCTGGAGATCTGTACGTAAGAATAAAGGACTTTGTTTCCCCAAACGAATTATAAAACTGATTTAAAATGGAATTCAGAAGAGAGTTTTTTTCATGGTGTTTGTTATGTGAGATACATACATACATACTTACGTACGTGCGCACGTACGTATATATGTATGTATCTCGCATAACTGAAAAACGAGTAGTCTCAGAACTTCGAAGTTTTGTATATGATATGTAGATGTGAACCACCCTTTTTGATTGCAATCAGCCGCACCAAAAGTATATATATAAATATCCAGTCTGTTACTCAGCTAATTTCTTCTTACATGTTGGTAAATTGCTCACTTTGTGCTTTAAAAATGATTGAATTATATTGTTCTTATCTTCCGTTTAAGGTTCTTATGGCTTTAGAAAATCTACAGTCAATATTTGTAGAACTATCAACAATTTAAAAGTTGTTCAAGCGCGGCTAAGCCTAATTACTTTTACAAAAGCAGCCATATTTGTTTACATTTGAAAATTAGCAGAATAGTGGTCTTGTTGCCAATCTAGAGAAACTAAGCTTCGCAACAGCAAAGATAGCGCCTTCTTTTATTATTGCGAATTAAATCAAGCTTAATCCATTCTGGAATTTATTCGAGGAAATAATTGTTTAAGATTTACTTCGTAATTTTTAATATAGATATTTTGAGTTTTATGTATTTTTGCCTTAAGATTTACTTCGTAATTTTTAATATAGATATTTTGAGTTTTATGTATTTTTGCCATGTCACGAATTGAGAACTGAATTAGTTGAATGGGAAGTACTGAATCGTCTGTGAAAAACTGCTTCTTTTTTTGTTTGTTTAATTTCATTTATACATCGTTTTAGATTTATCATAGTATTTGAATAGAACACGGGGCAACAGTTAGATAATTCTTCAGATGATGCAATTTTTGCGCATTCTGGGTTATAAAATGAATGAGATGTAACGCTGTGAAGTGAACCTAGCGCCAGAGTATCGCTACTATCTGCTACTAGCTATGTTTAATTTACTGTCATAAAAATAAAGCCTTATTTATTATCTCGAAGTCGCAATTGTAAATAAAAATTCATAAATCATACATAGGTTGTACCAAAACTTGCAACGAAATTGATTTTCAGCGTACGGACAGTAAATTAGGGAAATATATTCAAGAGTTTTAGCAAACAAATAAATAATGAGCTTTTTTGTAAATTTTGATTTCCATAAGACCACAAGTGCTTCATTATTTCATAAACAATTATTTCATACCTTACTCCTAAGATCATAAACGCTTCATTGTTTTATAAACAACTATTTCATGCATTAATTTTATAATTTCGGCATGTCATCTTAGTAGCATGTGTTGTTCCTACAAATCATTCCAACTGCTATTGGGCGGGGGAAGTTGTATCTGTAATAGAAACTAGGTATACCATTTCCATTGTACCTAATCAAACATAACTATTGATCTTTGAAGTTAGAAGCAGATCAGAATAGCCAAATGTCTGCTCTTGAAGAAATCTATCCTTTGCAGATAAAATTTCCATTTTACCTATAATAGAAAAGAAAGTAACTTTGGGTATACCATTTCCATTGTACCTATAATCCGCTGACCATCTATAAAAAGAAGAAAAATATTTCTATGAATCATAAATAAATAAATCTTCGCAGATCCAAAAATTCTACGAATCAAGAAATCAAAGTAGTTCTTTTAAACTGATGTTGTAAGGATAAAACCATGCACTTTTCGAATATTAAAAATTCGTGATTCCAGTTTGGTTGTATAAAACATATAACCTATGTGGGCTGCTTTCTATATTTCCTTTCCCGCGTATTTGAAAACAACCCTTCATTCGCACACACACATTTCTTGCATATATTTGCGCATATTTAGGGAATCAGAGAGATACTACGCATCTAATCATCCTTTTTAGAAGGAAAGTTGTCTATATTCCTAATATTTATACACGTGCATAAATATATATAAATCAATCTGTATAGTTAGAAATGCCATAAACAAAGAATCAATTGAAACTAAAGAGGAATGTTATTGCACACCAAAACAACGACGAGTATATATTACAAGCAATTCATGATCTGATGGTTTCTAACCAAAGATATTTGAAAAGAGAAGAATCAATTTTATTTCGCACAACTGCAGTTGAAAACGGCTCTCGGATCCAGTCGAAAGTAATTCTTGTAATTCAAAATCTGTTTTATTTTACGGTTATTTTAAAGTATTCTTCCAGTTTTATGCGCTATATCGTAAGATAAAAAGTACTATTGCAAGAGGAGCTCCTTTCCATTTCGCATCAGCTTTTGAAATGTTAAGAGTTTTATGTACCACGTCATCAAATGATAAGTGTGATAGCCACTAAAATATATCTCTTTGCCAAAATGTAGTTGCAGAAAAGCGAAGAGTGTCTGAACCAATCGTCACATGTTGAGAAGATGGAAAAAAATATTAAATGAAGGGATACTTTTAGCATCAAATAGAAAGAGATAACGTTCGCCCTTCCTTATTAAGATTAATGTTCGAAGAGTCCAAATTAATGGCAGAAATGGAGAGAAAAAGAAATATTTAAATGGGAGAAAGAATATTCTTTGTGAAAAAGGCAACTACGAATTCCTATGCTGAATTCCAGTCACAAACTCATCTTGCTGCGAAGCGAAGAAAAGCTGCATGAAAAGGCTTTAAGGCAAAGTGGGGATGTTTACATATTGCTCTCGGCAGGACAACTAGCATTGAAAATATTTTACATGAAGCATTTAAACTTCAATTTCGAGAACAAATGTGTTGTGTTTAATACGGATCATTCCCTTTTTAGCATAACTACCACGTATGTCCTTGTAATAAACCAAGAATTTCTAATAAATTTCTTGCTATTAATGTTTCGAGATTGCCTTACATAACATTAATTCAAAATACTTACAAGTGATTTGAATAAAAAAGAGAAATAATTGAAAAAATATTAACAACTGAAGTAACAGATATACATTTCAAGTGTTATATTTATTTTATTAATGTTAGTGTAAATTAATCAAATATTCTATATCAGTATCCAACTCGGAATTTTCTAGCAATTCTGGGAAATCTGTGTATCTTCTATGAACACATGCATTACTTTTAGCTATGTTAGATGATTAATTATTAAAACATTTGGTGTTGTACAGCTGGATTTAGATGGAGTTTTAAGTACACGCTTATACATGTTTTTCAGGTTTGCCTAAACTTTTGCAGCACGTTCTTGCCTCTTTGCTTATACACTGTTTGTCTTGTATACTGAAATATATTGTAACTGTTTTATTTAGTTCACGAAAGAGCATTCAAATATTTACCTTTCAAAGAAACATTTACACTAAAGCTTGATATACTAGAAATGTACTCGATTTCCTTAAACAAATGGTAAAATTATATCACCAGAAATTTAGACCTTAAACCCGGTTTTATTCAGTTATATAATTATGTTGCGAAGCCCGAAGGCTCTAATGTGTGTACCTTAAGAATTGCGTTCTGAGATAATTATTAATTATTATTATTAATGTCACTAATCAGAGAAGTTATTCCGTTCAAGGCTTTCGGGTCAGTGACAGAGAAGTAAATATCTGCTGTCTGTTAACTACTAGTCGGACTGGAATGGCAGATCAATGATGTTCATTAAATGATTTTAGAATTCTACACAAACTCTCAGTATTCTACAGTCGATCAACAAATGTATTTTCAAAAATGATTGGTTAATATTGAAATCTGAGTATAATCATTCATGTAATCCAAAGAAGAAACTAAAATTGGGAAGGAAAAATAATATTAAGGATTGCATTTTTACGGCAATAAAGATAATAATATAACAACATCTTCAAGGAAAGATGGTACAGTATACTACAGAAAAGGACAACATAATGTATTAATTCGAAAATATACCCCTTTTGAGTGTAAAATAGCCTTAAATTTTCATAAAACGATAAGGTATAAAAATGAAGAAAAATATTTGACGAGTGCGCCTTTTTTCACGGAATTTGTATGTTTTCATTTGAATAAAAGACAAGGAATTTAATTAAACACAATATTAACTATGGTATAGAACATAAAATTAGAAAAATTTAGCAATACGTTATTACCTACGTATTTTCAGGTATATCAGGAACCAGTATACTGAATACAGGTCTAAAGTAAAATTATTAGAACATAGCTATTGTAATTAGATATGGCTATTATAAGTAGTGGTAGTTATGCTATGTATTTGCATGATAATTATCTATGAGGTATAATTAGTAATTAAAGAGGGTAGTTATTCAATATAGTGCGATAATTAAAGATCTTCTCATTCTGGAATTTCAGTTATTAAAATATCCGATTATACGACCGTACAAAATTATAGAACAAAAATTTAGCCAAGCAAATGGATTCTTGTTTTTCAGCAAATAAGTTAGTACTGGGATAATACTGAAACTGTAGTAGACGTTATAATAATATGCAGTAATATGCAAAACATACAAAAATTTATAATTTGAGAACGTTAAATTACAGAAACTTAGGATAGTTTATTATTAGTGAGTCAAAAAATAAACTTTAGTGAAGAATTTAGTGAAAAATCTAGCGACTATTAAGTTATAAGGATGAGTCCAAGGAAGAGTTAAACTACTTTTTATTCACTGAAAGAAATAATGCAGTCGGTATCTTCTAGGGCTTACAGGAAAACCTCCACTGGGGCCTTAAGATAAAAATAAGGAACTAAACTAATTCTAACTAGCTATACTTTAGCCCAAGCTGTACAAAACTATCTAACCAAATAGGCCTGTATTAAACCTTACCGGCAAATACTAACAGGCAAGTGAGTCTAAGGACGAACGTTGTAAGATAGGCATACAGCAACGACGTGGTCTGAAGGCAGAACACACTGCACTAAGAACTTTTGAGCTCTTTTATAGAAGTGACTGAACTCCACATTAAATTCTGGTTCTACTTCGTTTGCATAAAACACGATAAAGAAATCTCATTCTGGCAGGAGTTGTAGATGGAAAACAAGAATTTAAAGGAAAGGGTTTCAAAATAAAAATAACTTTCAGAAAATTAAAATAATCCCTATGAGATTAAATAGAAACAACAATCTGATATTGGAATGCAGATTTCGGTTTAACACCTGAAAAAATCAAACTAAAAGAGAAACAGACCAATGAAAGAATTAAAATTAAGCAAAAAAAATCCTAGTTTGGCGACCTTATTATGATCACAGGTCTCTCTCCTTCAGACAGAAGAAGGGACTCAAAACTGGGAAAAGGGATAATCATTTTATATTGCAAATAATGGGAGGGTAAAAGTGAAAATACTTGTGGTTGTAAATGTTTCATTACTACGAAGAATAAGTTAATGAAACGGTAAACTGAAATATTAGAATTCGGAAAATATTAAGAAGAAATGGATTGGAATTAATTAAAGTAGATAAATTTTGGTGAATATGATAAGCTCAAAGGGATCCAAATCACCAACTGAAGAAATTTTAAGGGTAAGTTTGCAAATAATTTCTAAGAGAATAAACACTTTGAGGTGTTAAGTAATCTGTATTTCCAATTACAAATTTTTGTGCATTCTTGGATGTTTATAGTAGCTACTGTAATGTGTTTATGTCAATCTAATTTTCAAAGTCAGAATTGGGATTAACTCCTCAACTATGGTTAACTGTGATATAATTGTTTGTTTCTCATTTTCGGGCACAAGATGAGTTCCTTGGCAAATTTTACCATACTTTAATTTGACGTACATATTAAACGAATGATTCCCAAGTTTAGATACAGCAAATCCTGGAGCTTCCTGTGATGCTTCGAATTAAATTTCAATTCATTTTTAATGATTTAATTGGAATATGTTAAACTTAATATAATAACAATTGATTATTATGTTATTAATATGCATTTAAATGTATTACCCTAGCTGTATTTTGAAAGAAACCTGAATAGGAATTTTTAGAGCACTGAGATGGTAACTGATTTTTAATTTATTTTTAAACGCTATTTAAAAAACATTCTTCTATAATTTGACTCCTAGAAAATGATTTCTGCAGGGTGCTTAATGCTTAAATTGCATAAAAAATAAAGATGACATAAGGGAATGCAGTTACAAATTCTAAGTTATTACTTAAATGCCTGAACTCTCATCTGAATTCAATGAAAGCCATTTCCTACCCTGACCCTTTCCTCTCCCCATCCCCGAAGAAAAAATTACAAAATTCAAATAAACATTTTAATAGACTAAATTTCCGTTACTTAGAAATTTAATTTTCCTGTAAAAAACAAACATCTTGAATTTTGTTGGTCTTAGGGCCACAGAGTGAATATCGTTCGAACTTATGTTTGAAAGTTTTTATTTTACTTTTAATCAACTAAATTTTTAAAGTTACTTTTACTCTTCAATCTCCTCACTTTTTATGCACCACGTTTTCCATACAAATACGCAGAGTATGCAATTTCAAATGAATATATAGAGCAGAGGTCGGTAACCTATGGCCCGTGGGTCACCGAGTGACCCATTTGGTAACTTCAAGTGACCCACTTTAGTTCCGAAAATAAAGTATAAGATATACAAACATTTTTTTTTTCTTTTTCCCAAAACATTTTTGTCGCAAATTTATGAACGTACCGAATTTGAATCCAGTATAACATATAAAAATATCTGTTAAAGCCCCATCCCCGCCTGACTGGATATGGAATCGGCCGATAGTGTGCGGAATGCAGCGACATTGTCTGAACAAATTCTACCATTCCTTGACGCGCGCGTCTTTATCTCAGTTGTATGTCAGTTACAGTTATAGCACGTGTAGTACAGTAGCACAATAATATTGACCTAGTGACCTAGCGAAATAAATATTATTATTTAAAAAAATTACCATGAACAAACAAAAAGCAAAAAAGAGATTATTTCAAGATGTGTGGACAAAAAAGTATGGGTGTATCGAAAATGGTGACAAATTGATATGTACTTTATGTATAGATATAATTACCTCCAGGACTTATAATATTGAGCGACACTTTTCTTCAGAACATAAAGATGTGAGTGAAATGGCAAATGAAGATAAATCTGAATACACTGCTAAACGTGTATTAAATTTTTAAAAACAAAATAAATTCTTAAAGAGTTTTGTTACCAGCAACAATCACGCTACGTCTGTCAGCTTTGTTGCAGCTCTCAGCATTGGTACCAACGGAAAACCATTTACAGACGGCAAGTTTTTGAAAAACGCATTCATAAATTGTTCCGAACACTTATTTAATGACTTCGCAAATAAAAAACAAATAATTGAGAGAATCAAAGAAATGCCATTGTCAGCTAGAACAGTCCAGCGTCGCGTTGAAGATATGGCCAAGAATATTGATGACCAGGTCAAAAATGATTTGTTATCTTGTGACATAATTAGCATTGCAGTTGGCGAAAGTACCGACATAAATAGTATTGGTAGGCTTGCAATAATTATTAGATTTGCATTAATAAATAGCTCGAATGTCAATGAAGAACTATGCGTTCTTGCTTCAATGAATGATACCACCAAAGGCACTGATATTTTTCGTCAAGTACAAGAGTTTACAAATTTAAAAAATGGGCAAGTGTTGGATTTAAAAAGTAAATTGTTTTCCATAACAATTGACGGTGCTCCAAGTATGAGAGGAAAAACTGTTGGATTTGTAAAACTAATGGAAAATGAGCTTGACAGTTCACTTTTACCGTTTCATTGTATCATACATGAAGAAAATTTATTTGCAAAGTCATCTACACAACAACTTAAGGATGTAATGGAAAAAGTTGTTAAGATCGTAAACATGATAATAGCGCGATCAGCATTAATACACAGGCGCTTTAAAGCTTTTTTGGAGGAAATTGAATCGAAATATGGAGATTTGTTATTACATTCTGAAATACGATGGTTAAGTCGGGACAAAGTTTTTAATAGATTTGTAGAGTGTTTTGATGATATACAAATATTTCTTCACGAAATCGGTGAATTATGACTCCAAGGAAATAACCACACAATTTTGAAAATGTATGAGAAATGGAAGAGTTTTACTTCAAAATTGATATTATTTGAAACTGACATAAAAACTAAAAAAATTCATTTCTTTCCCTTGTTAAAAAGGGAACATGAAAAAGAAAATATCGATGAACGCAATCTAAATATGTTCGAAACTTGGATTTCGGTCCTTAAAAGTGAATATGAAAGTCGGTTTCAAAGTCTTAAGAAACATGGAGAAATGTTTACATTTATAATAAAGCCCGATGAAATAGAAGAAAATATTATAAATTTGCGGTATTTTAAATATCTAAGAATTGACAATTTTAGTTTAGAAATGATTGATTATAAAAGTTCAACATTATTGACGGATAAATTCAAGAAATTTCTTAACGATTTGGAAAATATAGAAGATAATCATTTTCTCATGATATCAACATGTTCGGCATCACTTCCTACGAGGTTTACATCATTAAAAAAATTGCCTTTGCCATTTTGTTCACATTCGGGTCCACTTATAAATGTGAGCAAATACTTTCACAAATGAAATTTATTTTAAGTAAAAACAGGAGCAGGTTAATTATTGAAAATTCAGATGCTTGTCTTCGACTTAAAACGACTAATATAAACCAGACTTGACTAAATTGACGTCACAAGTTCAACATCAGGGAAGCCATTGATATTGTAGAGAGAGTTTGTAAATAAAGTTTATTCAACTATGTTTGTAATTATTTTCTTAATAAAATATATCTTACTATTTACTAAAATGCTGTTTTAATACGAAAATATCTCTGACCCAAACGTCTCTTTAATACTCCCATTATGGTTGATTTTGACCCGCGGCCAAAAAAGGTTACCGACCCCTGATATAGAGTAAAGTGACGGCATAAATAAAAGGTAATTTTCTTGTTACTTACTCTTATTAGTTAAGAATGAAGATGGAGCAGAGACGGAGAAAGATGCTTCACTACCCCTCAATTAAATCAATTTATAACTGAGCATGGCTTCTTATCAACCTATTATTATAGCAGAAACGTAATTTCTTCATACAACTGGGTGCACAGCAAAAGTGGCCCAACCTATTGAAACTGAACCAGCGTATTAACTCTTCTCGTATCCGTAGCACACCACAGTTTCGGACTAACTACAAAGCAGTTCGAATTATGAAGATATTTGATTATCATTTTAAAATGTCATAAAGATTAACAAACCTTTGGAACAAGGTAGGATGTATTCAAATATGCTTTTGCCTTTGTATACCTATTTATTAAAGCAATAATTGTGTAAATGCAGCATGGAGATCCTGTCGTTTGTTACAGTGGACATGCAGTCTCCAAAGGCATATAATTTCCAAGTGCCCATCAGTACTGCAATTGAGAAACGATCTTCGGAAACTGACTACTAATGCCGAGCACGATTGTCAGCTCACGATGACCGAAAGTTCATTGGTCAGTTATAGAAGCCACTCTCTCGGTTGGGATTTCCGACGTGCACTTGCGAATTACATCAGACTATATCTGTTTCACCATATGGTAATGCTCCGAAGTTTCGTATACTTTTTATTGTCCTGTTTTGTCCTGCTTCTGTGTGTAGATTTGAACTAATTTGTTTCCTAGTGTGATCTCTTGAGCCCCTGGTAATCTCATCACTAAAGACTGCAAAATCCTACTTGTTTATTCTTTTGAATAGAACAACTAAAAATTCACATACGTTGAGGTTAAGAAACTCTTCAGAAGGATTTTTGACTTTAGGAAATAATTGCGAGGTCAATTGCAAACTACTAGTTTAATATTAATCCTTTAAATTTCGCGCAAGTGATTGTTATATACAGCTATCGCCAGTATTCCTTTTCTAGACAGGTTAGTTTAATAAACATTTTAATTATTTGATATTTGATTCAAATATATTGGTACTTAATACGGTAACTAACTGAAGGTAACTGAATGGCAATTATTCCCTTACTATGGTTCGTAGAATCTTTGCAAAGGTAGAAACATTTTAAATTTTAAATTCTGTATATCAACCACCGTTTAACATTTATATATATTAATGCTAACAACATTGAAGGATACCTTTGTCGAATAATGAACTTTCAAATTGAACTTAATATTGTATTTGGATAAAAACTAAACATTTTGGCAGAAAAAAAACTCGATTAAAAAGTCGCGAAACTGCAGGCGAAAATTTAGCAGAGACCTTTTACTTCAAGATTATTTATCTTCAAGGATGCCTGGAATGCGAATGGTAAGATGTACGCTGAATGAACTTTATTTAGCAAGTGAATGACTACATAGAGAGCTTTATTTTTCTTAGCATTGTTAAACGCTTAATGGTGTGATACGTGTCATCAAAGACACATGCACAGGTATCATACACTTTCCGTGATCACTTGAATATTTATTTTTTGCCTTTGATTTAAAATGTTTTGGATAATTATATAACTATTTAATCAAATATGTATTAAATTCATGTACAATATTATTTTATAAAAAACGAAATTTTACATTTATTTTCTGCAGAAATTCTTGTTTTAATAGAATATAGTACGTTTTGTTTCGGTTGTAATAGAATGTACTACGTTTGGTATGTTAGGTGTGAAAATGTTAAATAACTTTACTAGTATAGTGGTTTTGCTAATCCAAGGTAGGCTCCTGGTCTTTGTCATGTCTTGCTGTCCAATTCTACAAAATTACGTGACCTGCAACATTTACAAAGGCCGTTTACTTGTTATGCTATGTTAGACTTTGCTCCATACTGACTGTTCGAG
>KK112038.1:307790-355332 GCA_000611955.2 Stegodyphus mimosarum | reverse complement strand
TCAAGCTATATATATATAAATGTATAGCTCTAGCGGCTTTGTGCGTGCATATATATATACTCAAAACACAATGATTTTAATGAGTCTAGCTAGTATCATTTCATACAATATCTAATATCTAAATTTATAATTAGACTTTTCATCATTTAAATGCATCATTAAATCATCATTAACATTTTTATTTAAATCAGACTGATTAAAAAGTAGCAAAATTTTTTAAGAACGGCGTTTATTGCTTTTCAATCAGTTAGTTTGCTACACAGTAACACAAAGATTAAATTTAAATGTTAAATACCTTATGCTTTGCTGAATGGCAAAACTCTAGTGGCTGGAGAAAACAAGTACCCTATTTGAAGCAGTGATAACACATTGCTTTCAAATAGCTAAATTTTGGATTAAAATTATAAGGTATGCCTTACATTTTGTCGAATAACAACAGTCTGACGCATTGGTGATAAAAATGTATCATTTGGGGCAATGAGTGTGTTCACTTCTATCTCTCAAATCACTGAATTTGTTAAGCAAATATTCTTTAAATTTGTACAAATCTGAAGTAAATCAAAAACAAATTTATAATTCAAAATTAGAACATGGAGCTGCCTATGCTCTGGTGGAGGACTAGGTTCATTAAAACTTATGTGACTCTAGATACGTCATTTTTTCACAATACGAGGAAATAATAAACAATGTGTAACATTTGGCGAGAACATACTGAAACGTTATTCGGGCACAAACGTATTACGGACAACATGTGAGTTTCGGGATTAGAGCACCTCTGGTGCTAACAAGGCTTAAGCTATATAAAAAAATTTTAAATCACTCTTGCATTTCGACAGAAGCCAATATGAAACAGAAAAATAACGCCCGCGCATATGATTATTTTTTTTTCAATTGACCTATATACTTTTAAAAGATAATGTAAGCAATGATTATGTAATCCGAATTAAGTGCAATTGCAGTATGTTGTACAGAAGTAACTTCCAAATGCCAAGACATCATTTGCGATTATTGTTGATACCTCTTGCATATTTCTTTTCCTTTTGTTATTTTCGTAGGCAATTTTGTCTGGCGCTGATGTGTTACGAATTTTTCATGGTTATTCAATATACAGAAATTTAATTTAAGGCAGGAATAGTTTAATACGACACCCGGTTAATCTATCCTTGGTTAATCGAGAGTTAACTGCACGCTTTTTTAGGGAACGATGTTCCTAATGAAGATTCAAAACAATAAGAAAATTAAGGAGTCAATTATTTCCCGTTGCCCAAGGTCGAATGTCAAGGCATGAATTGATGTTTGTAACTGGCCCACTTAAAATTTCATTTTAAAAGATTTCAACATTTTTGTCTTTAAAAAATAGCTGTAGTGCAAAATCTTCCTAACTTCTTAAACAATTTATGCTTTTTATCAAATTTATCAGCAGCATACACGAAAGTACATTCAGAGCAAAATAAACAAATGAAAGAAAAATGAAGGTGCCTTTCGATTTGTGTCTTACTTAACGTTTTAGAAACCGTACGTTTCTTAAATCACACAGATAAGAGTATAAGATTATTAACTATGCAATTGTGGAATGACTACGATTTGAGCATTTTTCGAAATACTTTGTAACGTTCTACTGTCTATCTGTTGGGTAGAATCTGAAGAATAGGACTGCACCGAAGAAGGGTTAAAACTACCCTTTATTAAACTCTTTAAATTACTTACAATGTGTCAACTTGACACTAACATACTACGCCTCTGCTTGGGCGGTAACTGAAACAGCAGAATCAACTCAAAATTGAAGATATTAACAAGTAGTCGAATTAAACTCAGGGCTCATACAATCCTGTACCCTACAGTGCGTAGATGAGTCTAGTGGCAGCAAGGTAGTAGCTGTAAAGCCACGTCTAACCAGCAATAAATGCTAAGCCGAGGCTTGCGTTACAACCACACACAGAGATTTTCCAGACTCTCTAACTTTCCCCACTAGTACTCTATATTTAAACTTTTCTCCCACTGGTAGAATTTGCATTCCTTCGGCGTGCTATCAAATTTAAATATTCTGTCACTGACAATTAGGGGATTGAAGGCTTATAGGAAAGCAACTTAAAATTAAATTTAACTAGTTATTTAAAATAAATATAAATCCCTACAACGTTCTCAACATTTTCAGACTAAGTAAGAAATTTGATAGTAAGAAGGTGAAGGTAAGAAGGTTGAAGGTCCATTTATAATAGAGGGTATCAGTGGCACAGTGGTGTAATTGAAAGAAGAAAGAGTAGGCAAGATCACTACGAATGTGGATCAAGTCAAAACATGCTATGACTATAATGATATACCTATTTTTAAAGATATTTTGCAGGAAGCACCAAACACAGGTGAGAGCGTCTCAACACTTAAAATGTGTTATGTATTACTTATTTCAGTTGTGATTTAAATTGTTTTAAAGGTAATGTTAATTTATTTTGCTTCAGACTTAAAGATTAATTTGTTTTTATTTTTTTTTGTAGTTGAACTTAAGTTTCTTTGGCTTGTTGTAAAGTAATTGTAGTCATTTAATTTGTTCTCTTGACAGTTTTGGTTAACGCTGATTTTAAGTTGCTTGAGCAATTAATTTTTCTTCTTTACTTTTGGTTGGTTAACTATTTAAATTTCTGTTTACTTATTTTTTTCTTAACTTTGGTTGCTAATGTTAATCTCTTGATAAGTTGATCCTTAAGGTCAATCTTTTTAAAGTTTGTTTACACAAGTTGGTGTTTAAAGTTTAATTAAGTTTTAGTTTTTTTTTGTGCCCCCTTTTCTGCTAAATTTGGGATCCATATTTTCTGACTATGGTGGTCGTTTTGGTGTTGTGGAGAATATGAAAAATTTTCATACTTGATTATTGTATTTTAACTGAAGTAATTTTTATTTCCATACTATGGTGGTCGTGTTTGGTGTTGGAATAAACCCAAGAAAATTATCTATGTAATTATTATATTTTTATTTAAGTACTTATCAGTATTGAAGTTAATTTGTATGTAAAATCAATGATTAATACCTATTCCTCAAAAACTTTTCCGTTGCCTTTCCAAATGATTAATGATTTTGTTTACGAATTGCTTCACCCGCCAGACAGTGGTCTGGGTAGCATCTGTCATCGTTTGAAAACTTCTGCACCCTGCTGTAGAGGCTAGTTCTTACACTACTAACCCTGCAGCAGGGGTCGGGGGGACGGGGTGTTTTGCTTACTCGCAGGCTTTCCCTATGTTGGATTGGGACCCCTCGTCGAGGCTAGAGGTGATTGACCTTGGTGTAGCAGCGCTATATGCCAAATGCAGGAGCTCTTTCTACTTGGAGATGCACCTTCCTGCGTGTTTTTCACCTGGGGTTGCCGGGCTGTTGGCGGTTTACCTACCACCTAAAATCGCCAATCGAGCAGTCTTGGCGATTTGAGTAAAAAGGCTTGGGAGCTGGCGACGGGGAGGACGGACGGAAGACTGACACGAGCAGCCATTTTTGACGGAAGGTGACTGAGCTGAAAGCGTCAGCGTTATCAGAGAAAACATCGATGTCGGAAGAAATGAAGGAGAGAAAAGCTACTATGGAGGGCGAAGCAAACGTTTAAAATTTGTCATACTAATATTTCCTTTTTTTTTCTCCTTATAGAAAAACCAGCAAACATATCTACAATGTATCTCTCTATGTTAACTACACTGTTTGGAACGTCTAATTGAAGTAGCTCTGCGAAGTTTGTTTGTCGGAGGTCACAATGTTAAATTCCCTGTTTGGATTGGTATGATTGTTTTTACCTTTTTCCACTCCACCGCCACCCATGTAAAATTCTGTATTAATTCAGTATTATCTTAATAAATTCCATATTTAATTTTAACTTTCTTGTAATGTTTCACTTTAAATTTAGAACACTGGACCTGTCTACATATTTCACAACGCATTAAATTTAATTATTCTGTTGGAGCTCTTGGTCACTATTTACGATTGATTTGAACACTAATTTTACAGTATATATTGTGTTTATCATGTTGTCACAAACTTTACACATTCATGTTATTGAGAATTGTCTATCCAAATATTGACTTATCATTTGGTATTGAACTTTAAACTTATACACAAACTCTTAAGAATTAAAAGCTCCAACAAATGATACTGCCAGGAAAAAAAAGAAAAGAATCCAGAGTGGTGGAACCAGAATGAGAGAACGTTGACATGATGAGCCAAGATGCAATAACAATAGAAAACGGGAGACAGCATGAAGCCCGGTTCACACCAAAGCGGTCACGCGTTCGGGCGGAAAACGTTGAGCAATCAGAAACGAGAGCACAGAGGCGGAATTTTTCTGACGATCGCAGGACGCGTGAGTTGATCTATCTTCAACTTTTCGGTGCTTGAAGCGTCAGTTTCAGGCATCTCGTTTCAAACGTCCAGTTTATACCACGGTTTTTAAATGATTGCGCTTTCAAATATTCTTCTTGATGAAAAAGTCAAATGGACTAACCTTAATAAAAATTTCAGATAATAATAAAAAATGCATATGCTAATAGAATAAATAGCTTCATAAATGAATTAAAGGAAAATTCTCAAGTTTTTAGCAGTAATAAACCTTAATAAGCAATCGTAAATTATCAATATAATTAATATATATATTAATTACGTTGATAATTTTTACAGAATAATCTAATGCAATAGATTGCTGTGAGAAAATAGTGATAGATTTCGAAATTCCAGATTTTGAATTTTTCTTAAAATATATCTACATTAATTTAAGGTTGTTCTTGTTGCCTAGTGGATAAAATGTTGGCTTCTTGAGTTAAAGGTTTTGGATTGAAGTGTCACCAGGAGTGGTGTTATAATGGAGATGATATTTTAAAAAAAAATATTTACAGAAAATATTATTGCTAGTTTCAGAGTAGTCCAGATGTTTCTTCAGTTAAAACCATGCTTGACCGCAAGGTACTGTAACGCGGAGGTAACAGGTTCAAGTAAAAAATTCAGTGGGTAGTAGGGAGTTGTATTGCGGGTTCGGGCTTTGCTTTTTCCCAAGGTCCGTAGGGCGAACACAAGAAGCTTGCATTTATTTTTCATTTCATTTCACTCATCATTCATATAAACCTAATTTTCGATCGGCATTGTGTGCATTATACTTCTTTCGACAACGGGCATGTGGTATAATTCATAAGATGATCTGACTACTATGGTTTTTATGTGATTCTATTTCGGCTGACACGAGACTAGCAAAGCGATACTGGTATTAGTATAAAGTTGCTGTTTCATCTAATTGGAAATTTTAATGAGTTCTGATTTTTAAACGAGTGGTGACGAGTAAAACATTTGTTAAAAAAAAATTAAGGAAAATGTTATTTACACAGAAACGAAACTCGCTAGTATGTAACTGATTTTATGGAATACGTTTACGCCTTCATGTTTGCTTTTCTTAACATGCATGACCACTTTTCGAACAATTTATAGATGAACTTAACCAGAGGTTAACCATAATCTTGATGATAATTTTTCATTAATTTAAAGAACTTCTGCATGAGCGTTAGCAAATTTGCTAATTGTGGAATTCAATTTTTAACGCATACAAAGAAGTATTATATAAGATGAAGTTACTTCAACGAATTTTAGGTAAAACATTAAAACATTTAAAAAAATTGCTGCTGTTTATTAACTTAAAAATAACTGCTTTATTTAAGTATGATATTTAATTTAGGAATGCTCTAAATCCTACATATATTTAAACAAAATATACCTTTTTATTGCATTATTTAAACGAATTAAGGGAAGTTCATTTAAGGAAGCATTTAAGGGGAGTTCATACATCACGCAAAAACATTTATGGAATTCTATCCTATGAAAAATTTACTCTTCAAAATAAAATCATGAAATTAGGATTTTTGAATTATCCTTCAACAACATTCATAAATAAATTAAATTTAATATATACAGCGTTAGATATATACAACGATCCTTTTCTGGATATCATATTCCTATCTTCCAAACGATTCTTTTGTGCGATATTCTGAAAAAAATTGGTGTTCTGCTTTTTGAATAAATGAGGCTAGAAATTCATCGAATTGATGAGCTGTCATGCGAAAATGATTAAAAGAAATTTCGTTTCGTTCAAGCCCATTTCCTCAATTAAATTATTCGCATCGCCTTGCTGCACACATCTCACACATATTAATATAAACCACTGCATTCTACTTCTCTTACGCAATGCAAGAAGTAAAATAAGTTTTAATAAAGCAGAAATTAAATCCATTTGAATTAAAAAATGTAATCGTAAAAAGTCAAAATACCACAAAAATATTTCACGTTTTCCCTCAAGTTTCCGTTACGAAGAGCCTAGTGCAAGCATATGACAACTTTTAAAGCAAAAGTTGCCTCGCTGGTGTGAATTGAAGTACGCCGAAAGCATTTTTTTCCGCGTTGCCGCTTTTCGCCTCAACGGACTAGTGTGAACGCAGCTTAAGAGAGACATAAGTCAGAGAGGAAGGAAGGCGAAAGACAACCCTATACAATATCTAGCAACTGGCGAATGGAAAGGGAACGGCAATTAAGATATCAGAGGTCACGAATCCAGCCAGCAAGGAAGAAGGTCAAGGACAGGACGCGAAAGCAAATCCCACAGCGGTAACGCCGAATCGAAGAACTTCTCCAGTACAAGAAACTGCTAAGGAATCAAGAGCAACAACGGCTGACCAAACAAGCAGTTAGTTCCTGACCAGAGCAAGGAATTTCATTGATGGGATCACTCAAGCACCAAACACCTCAAGTCGTGGTTCATCATCTAAAGGAAGTAGCATGGGAAAGAAGGCCAGGTCTGAAAAGGAAATATGGGTTGGAATTAACCGCTTTCAAAACAGCCGTCCGACAAAGAGGTAAACGGTGAACTATGACAACGCATTAGTTTCAACAGATAAACCAAGTTCCTTCGTGGGAAGAATTCGTAAAGAAAAGATGACGGAGTCCTCCAAATAAATGATAAGTTCAAAATTACTCTATTTAAGTTTATTTAAAGCTAGTACGAAATTGGTTGAAAATACTTCTTTCAGTTTTACGTCGGTAGAGGACAATATTTATTTTAATTAAATAGGAAGCTTACAATTTTTTTAAGCAAGAAGCTTACAGTTTTGTATTAAGCAAGAACCTATATAATATTTTTACTAAAACATATCAAGGGTCATTTGAGACGATTAGTACGATTCTCATGAAGATGTATGTTTGTACCTTATGAGAATCGTATTAAGTATGTATACTAATCGTACTAAGTATGGGCTATGTATAATCGTATTGCATGTAAAAACATGTTTAAATGTTCGTTGCAAAAGCGCTTATGCAACGGAATATTGCGAGGTTATATTTACTTCCCATTGCTTCTCAATGCCGCCTGATTGTTCTTTGCACTCGTAATGCCAACTTAGATCTTCTCTAGCACCCACATGGAAAACTTTGCCTTAGAGCATCTACACACAAACGCTTTTATATTTCAGGCCGCACACACATATTTGATTGGACAGCAGCACTGTATAAAATACTTACGGTTTACTAAAATAAAATTAAATTTAGACTGCAAATGCTTGTGTAAAATATAATGAAAGTTTTTACATCGGGACAAACATTTTACTCTTTTTGACAAACCTGTTTTTGTAATTGCTACATGCTACTCTTAATTATCTTAGTAAGGTGAGAGTAAACAAGTTTATTTAAGCATAAACACTTCATATACTTCCTTTTAAAATAGGAGGGTTCACAAATATATGTTAATGAGAAAAACAGGAGCAAAGTTTTTTTTTAACTTTTCGTGTTGTATTTTTAGGAACTATGTCAGGACTGCGTGTTCGGTGCATATTCTTGGCAAACATCTTTGTGAACTCCTTAATTCCTGATCTGGAACAGGGAGTTGAATGCAGCTTTGATTTGTGGTAGAATACTGTGATTAAGTGGTAGAAGAACTGCACTTGAAAGGGATTTAAAATCCTCTTTTATTAAATCACAATTATTTACAACCACTTCCCAACTCGGGAGGGATACAGAAAGTAGAGACCGCACTTGGGTCTAAAAGGAACAATCAAATAATATTTAAACTAAAACTAATTAGAAATTAAGTAGTCGTTGCTCGCAGAGCTATAACGCGAGGTTGGTCTCTAAACTAAATGGTGCGTAGCAAGATTTAACTAATACTTACGCACTTGGAATTACTTCAATAAACAATCACGTAAAAGCGCTATGGCTTAGAATTTAAATACTAGCTAATCAGGCGAACGTCGAATAGAGTAACAGTGGTCTGAGACTAAAAGCTCTCTCACACTAAGAGGTTCCTACCTCTCGCTTAAATATAACTTGGCTCCCCTTCAAATTAGCATAAAGCTGAAACGCGCGCTTATTCTAACAGGAAGTTGAAATGAGAAGAGATAAAAGGAAAAATTAGAATAAAACTTTTTTAGTTTAACTAACACCTTACAACTAACTCCCAAAATTTAACATATTTCTTTTCTTTAAAAATAGTCTTTAATATTTTTTCCGTTATTGGGCTCAATGAATTCGTCAAATAATGATGCATAATTAAGCATTAAAACAGCCATTTATGTAATAACTCCTGTTGCTACATTCCAACGAATTTCTGCAAAACACATTATTAATATTTCTTATGTTTCAAAATCTGCTCAAAATGACTTGAATATATGCAGTTTCTTGGAGATATTTAAACATCATCTTGTTTAGTTTTTTGCTACGCATTTAAAATGCCACAATATTGGCTTAATTATATGCAATTAAAATCATATAATATTTGCTTAACAGATATTTAGTTTCTTTTCAAAAGCAAATATTTCGTTTTCCATCTGCGAAATAATCTTATAGTTACCCTACAAACTGCGATTGAGATTGCTAAGGTTTTCTATGATGTCATACAAAAAGGTTAAAACCCATCACTGCATACAGTTTTACGTCCACAGTGAACTTTATTGTTTTCTTGTAAATATGAAATGACTTCTTTTCTGAAAGGTAAATCGTATCCAGATCATTTGCTCTGTTTAACTGCTTCACTGAGGAATGCTAAAGAATGTGTATATAATTTCTGTTATCAAATATATGAAAATTTCATATTACGATCTTGCAACCTTGATGCCTTGAAATATTCTCACCGATATCATACACTTTTGTTATACTAATATCTCTTGAATAAAGTTAATTTTCCCCTTCATAATAAATAAAAGAAAAATGTCAAGAAAATGTCGCAAGAGAAATGTCACTGGTGATTTGAATTTCTCAATATAATCCTTTTTTAAATTCACACCTTCATGATAAAGCAAACAGTGTGTTGAATCATGGTTAATTTGCACAATAAAATATTCTCTTTTCCACTTGTTCTGATATAGTCGCTTTTTTCCCAGCTATTTTTTGTTTGTTTTTCAAAACCGTTATAGATAATAAAGCTCTACGAATGCATGCTTGAAGTTTAAATATTCGAAGACCAAATCTAACACTTTTTGACCTAAAAACACAACTGCAACAGTTCGCGTAAGCGCTGAGCAAGATTTGTTCAGGTTATGCATACATGACGAATATGTATGATCTTGCATTCGGCAAGGGTCAGGATTTTAAAATGTATACCAGCGATGTTAAAATAAGCTTTGAAAGACATACAACACTTGACTTCTAATATGCATTGCAGAAATCTAAACTTAATCTAAAATTTACTGGTTTTGGTACTTGATTACGTATTTAATATCTATGAGGTCAATAAATCGCCAGCAGCAGCACTACAGATTTTTTAACCTGGTAGAGTAACAAGTTAAATACAATCAGAAAATTTTTCCATCTCATGAAATCCATGCTTAATTCTGCCTCATGTAAAGTTATTACGAAGATAATAATATTGAATACTAAAGAACATTCTAATACTAATTCAATTAAAACAAATTAGATCTATTTCTGACCTACGTTCTTTGTGAAAATGAGTAATTCAAAGATCTGGATGTTTTAGCTTTCTGATAAATATATGCCAAAAAAGTTATCTGTGCCATTTAAGTTGTTTTCTATGTATATGATTTTAAAACGTTTTCAGTGAAGAAAGGTAAATAAATAGCACTTTTAACAGAAGACTTTTGAGACATTAAATTAAATAAAACCCTTTTTTGTTACTTTTTGTTCATGGTGTTGCATTTTACATAACAAGAGAGTGTTACAAGAGAGATAACTCGTTCAAAAATAAGCCAATCCGTATAAAATCTAAATATGGTGTCAAGTAAGAATTCTTGAGTAAAACTGCCGTATGCAAGTTAGTGGCACTGCAATTGAAATACGTCATCTGCGAGGAGTATAAAAGTGCATATTTGAGAGCAAAGTTGCAAATTACGCTGTGATACTGAGATAAGAAATCTGGGATAGCCAAGTCATAACAATGACGTACAGACAGCATTTAAAGGACGAACTGCGATGGAAACCTATTGGGAGAATAGATGCAGGACAAAGTCAGACCGAAGAGGCCAGATGGCTAAATGTTATTCCTTCTGTGGTTCATATACTTTGGCAACAATTTCTAAGTACAGATTCGGCGTCCAGGAGGTTGAGCCAAGGACGGCCAACCGCTCGAACGCGGATGACCGTTATTTATTTTTATGACTGCAAAGGAACAAGAATCGCAACTCCGACAAAACTCAGATACTTCTTTAGTGCAGCCAACTTAAGGGTAATGTCAACGTCAACTGTGAGTAGAAGGCTTCACGAAGGAGATTTGTACGCGAGGCGATCAGCCATTTGCGTATCGTTCTCTTCACTTCATAGAAGGGAACGTTTGAGGTGAGTACGCTAATATGTCCACTTGGCGGCTGATCAATGGAGGGCTGTTCTCTTGAGGGAAGAGCTCACGTTTAGCCTCCAGAGCAATAGTAGGCGTTATTTGATTCGGATAGAACCTGGAACCCGTTATCATCCATCAAACATAGATGAAAGAGATACATGCGGAGGAGGCAGTATCTGTGTTCGGGGTGGCATCTCTTTGGGTGGATGCACAGACCCTCATGTATTTCCACGTGAAACCATGAATACTCATGCTTATAGAGGTGATTATGCGCGCTCTTATGCTGGGGCATTAGATGCTCATATCCTGCTGCAGGACGACAACGTTAAAAGTCATAAGGCTCGCATCGTCTATGATTATCTTCATAAGCAAACAAGTTCAGCGCATGAAGTGGCCAGATCAATCACCGGACCTGAATCCTATCGAGCATGTTTGGGATGCTTTAGGAAGACCCATAGCTGCTCTCAGTCCTCCTCTCCAGTCCTTCTTCCTACGGAACTGATAGACAGCATAACTGGCATCATCGCACATCTCTGTATGTGTTGCATTGTTTCTGTGTGGGATTATACTCCATATTAAAGGTAATTTTCCCATACCAAAGAGACACATCCGATTTGTTCATTTTATAGGTATGCTAAATTCTATAACACTATAACTGTTTGGTAATTTCTTTCATGTTATTTTATATCTTACTATGTATTGTATATTTTGAGTCAATTTCGTTAAATTCTACGTGTAACTGTGTGAGTAATCGTCATTTTTTGTGATTTTTCCTTAATTAATGATAACCAATGTACAACAAAATGTCAGCAGAACAACCGATCCTTAACTTGCGCGGCGAAGCCGTTTTCACTTCAGTGAAAATCATAACTTCTGCGGTTTGATGGAAGAACACGATGGTTATTTTAGAAATTAGCAGTTTGCTCGGATAGAATGTGCAATGCCACGAAAGAACGTAGTTCCACAGAACTTTCTACATTATTCCATAATGAACAGTATTTATTTCAGTTTTTTTCTATATCTCTTAAATTTATGAACGAGTGATAGTTAAATAATGAATTCATTTTGATTGAAATGTAAAGCTTTGCCGATATGAGATAAAGAATCCCTTTTTGACGATCACCTTCTGCACAGTATTTCTAAGGATGTAAATAAATTTTTTTTCTAAGAATATTAATAAATAAATATATAGAAAATCATCTGTCAAAGGGACTAATTCTGAAAATGTCAATCCTAAAATAGTTTGATATTAAGCATTATTTTAACACGACCTTCTCCGCAGAAGACTAAAATATCTAGATTCGTGGATGGTCATCAGAGGAAATACATTTACTGCGAAATTATCGCACGAATATAACGCAATAACATTAATAGTGTACGAGATTGGAAAACATTTTCCGTATTGTAATTTAAAAAAAAAATCTTTTTTTTTACTTTCCTTATATTTATAATAACATATGTAATCAATAAGTAATTATACAAGTAATTTAAATATTTTTATACAAATTGCATGCTATTTAGAATTAGTAAATATATTAGAAATATCTAATTCATCAAAAATACGTTTACCATAACTAAGTTTTTAAAACGCCGGAAAAAATAGCAGTTGAAATTAATAACGAAATAATATATATAATCCGGATATCATTATTTATCATTAAACAATGTTTAAAAACAACTCTTAGCGAAATAAATAGGAAAATTAAGTAAGGTGAGAACTTGTTGACGGCGAAAGTCTTCGAAAAAATGCAGTATGAATAACCTCAGGATGTGAAATCAGCGAATTCTTCAAAGTTTCTAAAAACCAACATCTTCAAAACATCCTCTCATATCCCAGGACAAAGTGACTTAAACAAAACGTATTCAGGAATCTAAGTTACCATGCCGAGAAGATATTTAAGAAACAAAATACTCAGAACATCCTAAGTATGTACATGGATATTGCGACTTAAATAAGACATTCTGTGGTTATTCCGAGTAAATGGGGAAAGCAATCTTTAGAAGCATTAACATTTTTACTAATTTTGATATCAAATGAAAATATATAAATGAATATGTATGAAAAAATGTATGGAAATGTATTAAACTATATGAAGTATATATGAAAATATCTGAAATATATGAAAATATGTGAAAGGTTGGAAGAGAGCGAAGTTCTGTCTCAAAAATAAGGGGACATGGGCCAATCTAGTTAACGCTGAGGTAAATGACTGTCTCTCTAAACTGGCGATGGTTTTAGTGACTAATTTTTGTCGCCAAATTAGAGGAAAGTTTTTTAAAAATCGTCAAACTTGGCTACCATTCGATAACATTTTGGTCCAGTTTCTTTATAACTGTAATTGGGACCGAAATCTAATAAGTGCAGTTGATCCCTATATACAACTGTAACGGTATTCGACTCTTATATGTAAATTTAACCTCTTTTTATAATTTATAGTAAATTTAACCCTATATGCTTTCCAATAATTTCGAGAAATGGAAGGTATAGTTCGACCGTCTCAAACGCAACCCTGGCTGGCATTCTGCCAAAACACATAGACTCGTCCAAAAGGGGCTTATTAGTTGCTGCGACGTCAAAAGTCAAATGAAAGTCCTCTCTTCTACTGGACATATGCTGAAGGGAAAGAAAGTCTCCATCCTTCCACCCTATTTTGACAATAATTTGGTCCGAATGGCGCATGCGTGTTTGCGCTGATGGTCGCGGATGAGGTAGTCGAACTATACTGGAAATTCCTCGGCTACGAGAAGAAAATTCTAAAAGATCAGACAGAGTGTCAGTTCTAAGTTCATAGTTGATTGCGGAGTACTGAGAGATCTCTGTACGAGTTTCGCTCTTTAGAGGCGCTTTGCATTGCTTTGTGTTTAACATTCTTAGTTTGAAGAGGTAACTATTGATTTTACTCTCTCCTTCTGAGAAGAGCTATAGGAGTTCTTTTGTGGAACGTTCCGGAACAGTAAAGCTTTCCAGTTTGGAAAGTAAATTTTATCAAGCTATTTCGGTTCCGTGTGCATTCAATCCATTATGAACTCTTATGCTCGCAACAATATTAATATATACTTCTCCGAGTATTTATTTGGAGTCTTCTTTGCATGTAAATGTAGAAACTGATGGAGTTTTCCCCTCTGCGGTTGATAATTTGGCTTTAATTTTCACTTCAAAAATTTAATACGGTGCATTTTGTTTTTTCTAAAGTCTATGAATTGCAGAATAAGAGTACTCGTTTTGAAAAGGGAAAACATATATTTTTAATCCACCATTTTATTCATGCACTGTTTTCAAAGAGGATACATTAAATTCTGCATGTAGCTTTTTGAGTAATCGACATTTTTGTGATTTGTTCTTAATTAATGATAACTAGTGTACAACAAAATATCCAGACAATAGCCTGTAATTTAAAATTAAAGATGATATTTGTAGTTTTAAATTATAGGCTTGTCAGGAATTTTTATTCCACATTATTTTCATTTTTTAAGCCGTTATTAAAATCATTCTAAAATGTATTAAGACGCTTCATAGCTGCCTTTAGTGATATTTTCATCTTAGGTATTTTTCATTTTAACTAACTGTGAGTTTCGAAGTTATGTAAGGCAGAGAAACACATGTAATCAATCGTTGCTCTTTACCTTTCTATTACTCTTTTATTTCATTAAGCTGAAATAACATAAAATATTCTAGTTACAATATCTTCTTTGCCATATTTCCTGACCAGTGAAAATTAAGTTCTTGGTGGTTCAAAAGGTGAAAAAGGTCACTGTAAAGTTTCCAACAGACTGCTTTTACAAACGTTTATGGCATGGTATTTTAATAAGAAAGTGAGTCATAAAAGAAAGGACACAAACTGTGAAGTGATATTACACTTCGAGTAACGTTTCATTTTGTGACGAATCATTGCATCCTAGAAATAAAAGAAATAGTTACCAGAATTGGCCCCTGATATGAGACCGCCTTTCGAAAGCAGCGTTCATCTGATAAGACCTATTCCTCTGCAGTTTCAGCTGATCGTAGAAGAACCATCGAGGCTTCTGTTAATCACATTTTCGATAAATGCTATTTAAGAGGTGATTGGCTCTGACTGTCACATAGCTAACCATCTGATTGGATAGATGGAAGAACTCCACTCACAAGAGAGACTCTTTTCGATATCTTTTCCTTCTTTCTTTTTTCCCTCCGCTAGCATTGCTTATTTTATCTCTTCTCAACGATTTTCGTTTTCTTTTTCACATTTTTTGTCTTCCCTGGAGGTTCCTGGCCGTCTTTTTTTTTCTACGTTGCTTTCTTTTTCTTTTTCTATACCTTTCGAGATTCCGTTTTTTATTTGACTTTGTTGAATATTCGTTGAAATTCTAAATCTCATCAATGCTCCAAAAGTAAAAGCGGGAAACTCGCCGTGGAAAAGTAATTTACCCTCTTTCTTTTTCCTCTTTTAAATAAGTTATAATGAAATGGGAGTTATGTGGAAATGGGCCGTAGTTGGAATATTGCGTTAAATTTTAGAATCATCTCCCATTTCGAATTATTATCAGTTTGGAGTTTAATGCAAATGCGTTTTTAGTCGAATTTTAAGTATCCGACTCGATTTTTGAAGGTAATGGTTTCTCTTGATGGAACTGGAACTCCGCTATGCATTTCCGAAAGACAGCTCACTAAATGTAATTGTTTTCCTATTCATTTCCTTTTTTTTACCATTCCGGATTATTATGCAACCTGATGATATTTAGATATTTTTTCATATAATCAATACTTTGAAAAGTATAAAAGCATAAGAACATATCGGATTCCATATTTCGCATTTGTGTATTTCCTTTTGTCTGTTTAGTAGGATAGCGCAATACATGTATGTTTGTTAATTTCTGTAAATTTTCAAACCATTTTCCTAAACTGCATTTTGTTTTTTATAGATTGTTGTAATATTGTGTTTTGTTTTATTTATTTTTTCATTTGTATTTATCTAGTGATTTATGTATTTGTTGCTTTAAAATGTTACATTCGTTTTTTATACTACTGACTATGCGGCAACTTTTTTGTACAAATGTGTATATTTCTTGTATAGTATAACTGAAGGTCTTTCAATTAAACCCCACCAACATTTAAACTGTTAAAAGTACAACTTACGATATTGCAAATATGCTTATGAAAAGTCTTCGCTACAATTTTTGTGTCATTTTGGCAACATTCGGCTATTTCTCGTGTGCTTTGCAATTTTCGGTAGATTCTAGGAAACACATTTTCGACTCGTTACGATCTCCTTTTCTTCCGAAGCCTGTGCTAGACTCTATAAATACGATCCAGATAGCTAGGACGACTCAGTAGTTAAGTGGTGACAGTGTAGCAAAAAGTGTTAACTGAATTACGTTTTAGTGTTAACTCTATGAGTGACTTTGAGAACTTAACAGTATTTCCCATGGACTAAGAATGAATTGCTTGGTACCCGTGTTCGTATTGAGTTGTTTACTAATGTTTATTTTACTATTATAGTTATTTTTTATACCAAATGTTTAAGTTCTTCTTGCTTATCTGGAGTAATTATTCAAAAACCTGCCCTGAACCTACAATTCCTAACTATTTGGTTGGATATATTTAAATTAAAATTGCAGTTACTAAAAATAAATAATCTTGTATTTATGTCATATATTTCTGAAAAGAAGGTTGGAAAAGTGCGTGTTAAATTCTAAATTTTTTAATGAAACATTTTCTTGAAAATAGTTCTATTTTACGGTTACGGAAAGTAGGCTTATTATTACATAAAGGCAAGACTGAGATATTTTTACAAATAAATAAATTCCATTAATTTTAGCAACCACGTGTACCTTTTCAGATCCCCTTTTGGAGAATATTACTGTTTCGAACTATTTTTATGGCATTTATACATAGATTCAAGCACTGCATTTACCCCATTCATTCCTGAGATTTGTTTTCGCAAGGTGCACTTTCTTTCCTTTCTATCGTGAAACATGGGGAACTGCAAACTTACAAGATGAATTACCTTTATTTTTACTCAGTTTAATATGCAGAAAAATTTCAACTGATTATGTAAATTAAATCAGCATTCAAAACAGGAAAATCACACCTAAGAGCAAAATGGACGACATTTTTTTTTGTTTATATTACTATTGCAATTCTATAGGATTCCAGAAACATAAATTTCACGAATGTAGATTTAATTTATTACTTTCAGGATTTAGCATTTTATTTTAACTAATGATTTCACAACATTTCTATATTTCAGGTTACCTAAAATTAGATTATATACATTTGCATATAACCACAATATCACAATTGTGATATGATCTGCTATTAATTATAACCGCAATTGTGTATATGATAAGCAATTATAACCACAATTGTGATTATGATAAACAATTATAACCACAGTTGTGATATGATCCGCTATCGATTATAACCACAATCATTTCAATATAACCACAATTGTGATACAATCTGCTATCACTGAGACTACCATAAGTATTACATTCTCCTTTCTTATATTTTCTGTAGAAATATCGTTTTATTCTGATGCTTCGTTATCGTAATTTTTCCATCATTCGGCAATGACAAAAAATTTTAGACAAGTCTTGGTTCATCGACAACCGGGTTAATACACTCTGGTTAATCATGACTTGATTGCATAATTTTACATAGGAATTCCATCCGTTTGGTAACTTCTTGAGATGATAATTGTTTGTGATGGGATAGAATAACAGATAATTATGCTGATCTCACATTTTTCTAAATATATTTATAAATCCGAAACACAGAAATTTCACGAAAATTAGTCACAATGAAATGAGTCATATTCTGCTAAACAGTAGTTCAAATAACCATTATAGATTAACCGTTTTCTGTTGATTTTGGGTTGAAAAGAAAAGTTCTTTGACCTTGAAATGCTTTCCAGTTCTGTTGCTATAGTTGTGTAGCAAAATTAAGTTAAATTATTAATTAATTCATTGGTATTCCAAAATATGCTATATGACGAGTATTTTATTTAATCTCGGTGTTAATTTCCTTTACCTCCAATTCGAGTTTTCTATTTAAGATAGTAAGTTCGTTACTTTCGTTTTCAGAACGTGTCTGGTAGTAGACAATGGAAATCAGTGTGAATTTCATGTTATAATCTGCACTTTAAAATACATAATTTGAGTTTATATATTTATAACTTAGACTAGAAGAAACAGAAAAATTTGCACTTTAATTTAAACATACTTTCAAGTTGATAGCTTAATTAGTTTGGGAAATATGCTCATTTAATTAACAAAATTTTATAGCTTTCGTAGGATTTGGTGTAATTGTTATCTTATCATTTTTAAGCTGTTTTGGGGTGATTTATAGTGAAGGTCACTTTGGACTTCCGGCACAGTTCTAGGTTTACTCGTTTTACTGTCGACAGGCGTTTTTGATTGATGAAATTTCTGTCGATGCGGGGGGAAAGGTATTAAACTAACGCTTTGAAAAGTTAGAATTGTTATGCTGTTCTCTTCGGGGCGTTTTTATCAGGAATTGTCACCTTTTTGAGTGAGTTTGGCATCTTTGGCAAAGTTAGTAACAAAAAGAGGGTGGCTCGATTTCTCGCTCTCTTGAACACGCTTGTGATCTCTTTTCCTCTTGTGAAAGCTGCACTGCGGAATCTAAGTAGCAGTGAGAGGCAATAATATGGTTCCCTCTTAGATACCCAGTTTAGTCTGGAATGAGGTTTTGTTGCATTACAGTGCTATCAGTTAACATGTGCTTCTGCACCGTGAAAGTGTTGTTCCTTTTCATTTTGGTGCTACTGTGGTCCACTACATCTTGCTGATTCATCTGACCTTCGCATGGGCATTGGTTCCTCCTTTTGTGGCCAGAGGATTCAACTCGGATGTCGCCTTGTTCATCTTCTGTCGCACCGATGTTCGTAGAATTGAGTACACGTTGGTGGAGGGAGCCATCAGTCATCTTTAGTGAACTTCTACGTCTTGCCAGTTGACCAGTTATGCATCACCTTCTCGTTCGCGTCGAAATGTTCCCCTGCCGTGCTCTCATACACTTATGTTTCCTGTTTGCTTTGGACTTCCTGTCTTCTGCACATAGACTTTAAGGGTTCTTGGACATATTCATCTAAATCCTGTTTGTGCGGCTTTCACCAGTTTAGATTTCAAAATAAGTGATTTCCTTTACCGAATTTTATTGAATCATTAAATTTAATTCAAGTAATTAATTCATTTCAAAATCAAGTTAGAAAGGTGTAAATTCATGTTAATTCATTTAGCTTATGGCTGTTCCTGAAATTTACAATCAAAAATACTTCTTCTTTTTCTGAAAGAGCAGGGAGATTTAAGTTCATTCTAGTTTATAATAATATATTATATAATTGTATTCAAGTATTTAACAAAATTCTGATTGAGAGACACATCATTTATGTGATTATAAGTGCAATGAGTTAATTATCAATTAATTTTCATTTGCAAATTAAAATATGCTTGATTCTAATATTAATACGCTAAAATGTACAATATTTTATTTTGATTCCTAGGTCCTTATCCCTAATAGTTTAACTTAATTTTAAAAGTAAAATAAATGTCTGTTTCCATTATAAATTTAGTATGATATTTTATTTTATTACCTGGTAAGCTTATATATGATGCACACCAGTTATCATTGGATTGTTCGGGTACTTAAATTAATAATCACAACACATGTTTTAATATACTAACCACTAAACGCCCTAGTTTGTATCTGGTGCTCTTCAAAGGCACTAATATAACACTATGCATCTATGGCAGATTTAAGTAGCATATGATTTAAGTATGACTTGCACCATGGTATTGGAATTGCTTAGGCATTCTCATTCGTTAGCAAAAATGCATCGTTTTGAAAACAGAAGATTTCATATCCTTTGATCAAAATTTCATCAGAGTAAAAAACATAGCTTTGATATATTCTTTTGCCTACAGTGGCCATTTCCATCGAGTGATATTTTCCAGTGAAATGCTATGTTCTTACTTTCCACGATAAGATCCACGATGTTTCTAGTTCTTTACGACTCGTAGTTACATAACTAATGGGAATTTTAAATACGTAATAGCTATTAATAGTCTGCTTTAAATACATGTCAATTGTTAGTGATCGAAAAGTTAAATAAATGGCCAGTGTTATAGCTAACTTCATATGATGCCTATAACTGCAGCTTCGACAGAAGGAAGAATGTTCCTGAAACGAACAAAAAGAGATGAGGGTTTTTTTTTCTGCTTTTCTGGATTCCCGATTTAGACTTCAAAAATTTAAAGAAATGTTATTCACAACTAAAAAGAAAATTACAGAACAGTTTTAATTGCTACTAAATATTCACCAAAATACTATAAAATATCGATAATTATCCCATAATGAGACAATGAATTATATATCAAAGAATCTAGTAGTTTACTAATAACTAATAAGCTGTAAAATGACAGAATTTAAAAATATAATACGGAAAATCACTGATCCGATACCAGTAGCTGTTAAGAAATTTCATTCATTTCTATTAGCCATGAAAGTGAAACAAAGACGTCACAAAGGTCTGATATAGTCGGCAGCAATGTAATTCACGTGTAAGTGTTGGGTATGTTTGGCTTGAGTTTACGATTCTAGAATGCTGTTCCACAGCAGTCGACAAACATCTGAGCTATTGCACATGATTTGAGAGTCAATAAATGTATATCATGCATACAGTCAATAAATGTATAATCACACACAGATTCCGTACTTTCCGACAGTATAACCAGTCCAGGTATTGGAATTTGCTAATTTTTCTCAAATTTCTGCAAATATACCCAGGATAAAAGTAAAATTGATTAGCAATTTCTAGTTCTCAGGATTTACAGTTGGGGTATAATGAACTTTATGGAGCTTGTTTACATCAACAACCACATGAAGTATAAAATTAACTCTTATAACACACCTGCAAGAGTTTGTGAAGTAGCTAATTGAAATGAGCGTATTTTTATAACAAATAAAAGAACAATATATATGAACAATTTCTTAAGATTACTATATTTTCTTGTATATATTTTACATTTAATAGCAGTCATCAGGCTTATGGATTTTACGTATGTTGAGACTACGGCCTACTTTATATATATCATTCTGCACCTTTTGGAATAATAATTTTCAAGGCAATGAACGGGAAATGATACGAATCCTGCGCTGTGTTAATCTTTTTGCCATTTGAACTGTATAATCCCCTTAGCTACCGAAAATACTTTATAAGGTATTTGTCCTGCCTTCTTAGCATGTTTTCTTGGTTTAGGGGTCAGCGCACACGGCGCGTATTGGAGAGGTTCGTGGTTCGAGTCCCGACGAAAACATTACTCATTTCTTCAGCTCCCTGACATTAAAAAAAAAAAAACCTAATATCTCTACAGTGACTCCCGAACTAAAAAAGGTCTTTGATGATGATTCTCCACCACCAGGATTTGTCGACTGGGTCCCCTAATCCCCGGTTGCATTTTAAAAGGGGGAGTGTATAAGGTATTTCTCCCACCTTCTTAGCACGCCTTCATGGTGTAGCGGTTAGCACACTCGCCGCGTATTCGAGAGGTCCGTGGTTCGAGTTCCAGAGAGGGCATTGCCCATTTTTCATCTCTACTGCTTCAAAAAATACCTAATGTCTCCACAACTTCATCTACGAGGACAGTCGAAAAGTAGAAAGAGAAGAAGAATTTCCAAGCTCGAATACAAATGTCACGTAATATCCTCCAAAATATTTCAGGATTTTGTTTTTTGAAAACTTGGACTAGACAGAGACGTGATTTTGATTATAAAATAAGATATAAGGGTATACAGAAAACGTACCCAAGACTAGATCTGCTAACAAAAGACGATATTACGTTCCTTTCTTTTAACAGGATTTCCTACGATATAGTTACTTTACGAAGCAATAACCCTGACCCCAGCATTCCAGCTACTACTAGAATACGACTTCGATGTCATTTTACGTAAGCGAGTCCATAACCATATTGTGATTCGCGCTGAATCTCATCCGGACATGAAGAATTGATTACCTTCAGCTTACTTATGCAGACCCTAGCACACCATTATCGGAATTTTCCTTTTGTAAAGGGGACAGTAGACTGAAAACAAACTTCACAGCTATTAAGCAGTCAGGTTTTTAACTTCAGGATTGCCTGCACAAACCCATTCGGTACTCCAGTAATATCTGCAGCGTCATTGACTGCCGTCTAACGATCCGCACGCAGAAATTGACGAGTCTAATACACAGTCTAATAAAATAAGAATAAGGAGATAAAAATGTTTTTTTCTGTACAACATTATCATTGCTCGCTTTGAAATCCTTGAGTTTGTTAATCAAAAATTCGTTAAAGTTTTACCAAATATGAAATCGATAACAAAACAAATTCCAAATTTCAAATTTGGGACTCCAGATGCCCATATTCGCAGCAGGATTACGTCATTCAAAATTCGATGGGTCTAGGTACCGTCGTTTTATCAAAATGCGAGAACCATACATACATTTATGCACATTCTTCATTATTTAATTTCTTTAAATATAATGCAGGGCTGCAATATTTTGTGGCAAGAGTTTGAAAAGTGAACCGGCATTTAATGTTTCCGGCGCAAAATCTCAAAACGAAAACAATAGTCTTTCAGGAACAAAGCCCCTTTGGACTAAAAAAACAATGGACCAGTTCTATATCTCTCGTGCTGCAAATGATGAAATTAAAATTGCGTTTTTTATGTCTCAAAAGCGTGACTTAATATAGATATTAGATTTATGTACAGAAATGTTCTAAAATAGGTATTTTGACACAAAATTGGACTGTTTCTGAAATAACATACCAATTTTTTCTACATTTCGTTTCTACGACTCAAATTGTGCCAAAATACCAAGTTTTGTAAAAATCGCAGGAATAATTTTTAAAACATTCGCCCTTTTTTATGATTTGTTTTCAAAATTTATATTTTTAAATAATTTTTATAAATTTTTCGAAAAAGAATTTGATTTATAACCTATTAAATTTGTTCTACCAATTTCATGTAGATGTTTTTCTATGCATACCTGCACAAAAATAGTTTTTTTTATTCTAAATTTTCTAAGACATACATGAATTGACATAATGACTCATTTTCAAATTTTGCATATTTTGTATAAGCAATAATAACCCCAAATATGGTTTATGGACTTTGTTAAAATTATTTGAAAATAACGAACGATGACTTACAATGAAAACAAGGAAAGGAAAATAAGTTGATGTAAATTAAGAAGTTCGCTAAGTGAATTATTCTTGACGTAAACTGAAAAAAAAATGCGCCAAGCTAATTTTTTTAAATTTCTCCGTAAATTTCGCACTAAATTTTAGAAAATTTAATATTTCGGCATAATTTGAGTTGTAGAATTTATGTACGGAAAGGAATTGGCAGGTCATTTAAAAAAAAGTCCGATTTTGTGTCAAAATACCTATATTAGAACATTTCTGCGTATACTAATATATATCCTAAATCACACGTTCGAGACATGAAAAACGCAATTTGAATTTCGTCAATCGGTCCAGTAGAACGGAAGATATAGAATGCCCTCCCCCCTTTTTTTTTCTTTTTTGCGCAGTGTACAGTTTGCTCATTTGAACGCAGAATTTCACATTCGTCGGTTGTTTCATTTTCTTGATCATGATTTAATGCTGCTCCTATTGCTGATTTCTGACAACCACATAAATCTGATCATATACACGCCACTATAACAACTCTCAGTGTTAACACAACAATAACCATATAGTGGCGCCCTTCAGAACTATGAATGTGTTAATATAACGTGGTAGAAAACTTATAAACAAAGTTTAGGGAGTGGCAAAGATCGTTTCCTAATATAAAATATTTTGCAGTTCACATAAGCATTAAACAGTAATAAAACGATATCATTCCATATAATTATTGTTATCAATAATTGTTCTTTTAGTTCCCGTTAGTTTTCACTAAATAATAATGCAAACATAAATATGCTTGACTTACATGAAAACAAGAATTACATTGCATAAAATTAGAAAAAAAAATAATGACGGTGTTTGAGAAACTAAAAAAATGCATTAATGTCCTAAAGTAATTTGACTGAAAAATCAACGAGCTAAAGAAATTGATATCAGTATTTCATTAAATATAGTTTCAAGTTTTACTTTAAGTTTATAATTTATAATTTTCAACTTTAAGTGATAAAATGAAGTGTGACATCGTGACCTTGACCCTAACTGATGCTCGTAACTGTCTTTTATGTCTTGAAAAAATTCTACATCTACTGCCTTTCTGAATATATATATTTATTTGGTATTTTAAAGCACAGTTTTTGAGCCATATTTTAATAGCCTTTTTATTATAAATTATTTAAGGACTTGAAACTTATTTCAGATTGTTTAAAGCAATTTGCATAAGAGTATAATTTATGTTGCAGTTGAAAACTTTTAGGATGAGAATGTTATTTAAAATAAAATATTTTTATAATTTAGTAATCCAATCAAATTAACTATCGAAATTCAGCTGCCAATAATGTCTCTTAAAAATATTTCAAGTTGTGAATCATAAATTGTAATTATCCAAATGATTAATAACTTTTAATAAATAACAAAAGAGAGACATTGAAACTTTTGTGAACACCTAAATCTATAGAATGATAGAAACTGTAAACCTATTAATTTGAATTTTTTTCCCACCAATTTATGACATAAGCAGGTTATACTAATTTCTAAACTGCCTACAATTTGCATTTAAAAATACGCAGCCTTCAAGAGTGTTTTAGTAATCGCCGTATCATCTTTTTTTGTTATTTTTATAATTTAATCTTATTTTACGTATTTCATGTGTTTTACAAATTAAAAAATTCTGAAATAAATCAAACAAATAAAAATTTTTAAATCCCGGTTTGGTTCGTTTATTTTCAAGTGAAAACAATCTCAATAAAAATGTTGATATACCCTAAATTATATCATTGAGTTAATGATGACACTATATGATTGATAGAGTAAAACACTTTGTTTTTCTAAGTTTGTAAGTTTATTGCTTTGCTTTTACTGTTTCATTTGTAAGGATTTTAAGATCACTAACGTTTATTTTATTTTAAAACTTTACTATCATCTCTTATTTTCCGCTTCCGGCCAGAATGAATATGTTTATGCAAATTGTACTTGTTAACGCTTAAGTATTTAATTTGTGGTTTTTTGCCAAGAGTAGAGAGTAGAAGGAAGGAGAGAGAGCCCTTTTGCAAGCTTGCCATCGGTTACTGTCCGCCGTTAAGGCCAGAAGTTTAATCCTCCTGAAAGTTAAAGACGTATTGTAGTTTTCCTCAGTTTGCGTACTAGACGTAGTAATTTAAAAGGCCAGTCTTAGTGCTATTCATCTGTGTGAAATGTTAAAAGTTAGCTCTTATTTAAATTTTAGTTAGTCAGTGGTCTTATATTCGTTTACGTTCAGGCCACAAGTGGTTGGTCTTTTTATCCCGAAGAGCGGGAACGTCTGTAAAATCGATAAGCAAATAAATGGTAATTTGAACCCTTCTTATCTTTGTTGTATCTTCTACACACGCACGAACATAGCTTTTGGTAAGCTCCCTGTTCCTACTCAGGACTTCAGTTATGTTTGCGAAACCAACTAAAAGAAACACAAATCCTGATGCATTTAATTTGAGTTCATCATAGCAAATATTAACCTTCCTAGGATAGATGTGTCATTAACTATATGTCACGAAAAAACTGCGAAAAGAGATATTTTTCTCACTTGCTTAAATATCTCCTAATCTATGCAATTTATGTATTATTCATTATCTTCATATCAGATTATCTTCTGTAACGTATGATTTCCCAAAGCACAGTTACAGCGCATTTGTACAGAGTTCTAAGTGAAAAGAGGTATTTCCTTGAGTATGTAGGCAATGTTTTTTTCTTGTTAAGGAGCATATCACTCCGTGTCTAAGGATAAATAATTTAAAGATATTTGTTCTTTAAATTTCAGTTTCAAATGTCTGTCTTTACAGTGCAAATCTAAAGACAAGGAGTAATTAATCAAAAGTGTTATACAGTGTGGTTAAAAAACACTTCCCCGATATAGGAATCCCTAGCTGCCCATCCGCTCAAACAATCAAAATAAAATTTCAGATTTTGTGGTTTGAAAATTTGCGCTTCAGATTATGATGATTTAAAACAACACAGTCTCCTGCTAACCTAATGAATATACAGTGGTGCCCGAACTAAAATGTGGTAGAAAATAATTAGTCACCACCAGGATTTGGCGATTGGGTTCCCAAATCTCCAGTCGCCTTTTAAAAGGGGGAGTGTATAAGATATTTTGTCCCTTCTTCCAGCATGCCTTCGTGGTGTAACAGTAGCACAATCTGCGCGTATTCGAGAGGTCCAGTTTCGAGCCCCGGCAAGGGCACGGCTCATTTTTCACATCTCCTGGTTCAAAATAAGGTTATAACGTTACAAGTTTATGTTATTATTGTGCATAATTATACGATTTTCGTTTGTAATACATTTCTAATTGCTATCCTGTTTTTGTCCATAAACGGACATGCATGGAAAGTAATATAGCTGGCTGTACATTTCCTTTATTTTTTTTATATTATTCCCCTCCCCAATGCAAAATAATAGATTTTGCGCAGTGCAATTGATATGTGTCGCTTTTGCTTTATCGTCACTAGGGGTTAGTGCAACAGAAAATACGTAAATGCAGCAGCCTGAACCAAAAATGACACAAGTTAAAATTTAGAGTTTAATACTTAATATCAGAAAATTAATCAATGCTTCTTTATCAGTCCAACCCCTATGAGTGATAGTTATCAGTCCAACGTTTATAGTGGAATCGTTGTAAAATTTTAGCATTAAAATTATAAGGAATCTAAAAAAAAGCTTAAAATTCTAACAAATTGTTTTGAGTAGACTAAGTCTAAGAAAAAATATGCAAACATAAGTTATACTACATATGCAAAAAACAATAACGCTTGAAAATCCAAAAAAAAAACATAAAAAATAAAAAGTTGAGTTAGATTTTAAATCTATAACATCACAGTAACATCTGTTTTAACCCGAAAAATTAATTCTAAATGCCCAATAGGACTCCAGCTTGTAGAAGTTGGACTTGTAAAGACCCAAAATTACTTTGATTAATTTTCTGAGATTATTTAAAGTATTAAATCCTAATTTTTAATTCGTATCATTGTTAGTTCCGAAATAGACTGATGCATTTACTTCTTTCATTGCCCTAATGATGAAGCAACAAAAGATGAATATTTTTTTCCTGCTTTTTTATACATTTTTATACCTTTCATACAATTTACCTCTATACTTCTAGTTTTTATATTACTGCATATGGTTTGTTCCTTATTGAATATAGTATGGATTTAAATTTAATCAATTCATATTAATTAAATGAATTTTAATTTATGTGGTACTACATAATTTGTTGCTGCTCTCAGAGAGCAGTTGGTTTTATTATTAGGTTTAGAACTGCTTTTTACTTTGCATTGATTCGTGAGCTAAAAGAAATATAACCTTACTGAGTTTTACTTCTTTATCTTTCAGGTAAAATGCTTTCAACATATGTGCCTTCATATGAGAGTGAAATCTTCTAAAACTCTTTATATTTATCAGTGACTTAATGTATAATCCATTTCTTCCATACACCGATACGCAAGCTACTGGCTATTACATATTTACTTTCTAATTTCTAGATAGCATTACTTGCTTTGTTTGTTTTCTTTCCTTTTTTTTCATGCTTCATTATTGAGAGCCCCGTGGTTAGCTGCTAATGTGTTTTCAAAACATTCTTCAGTCCTTCTTTCCAGTTTCAGACGGAAAAATGGATAGCGTCTAAATCACTGAAAGCAGTTCTTCTAAAATACATCAACGCAAATTTTATAGTCATTTATACATTTTGGTACCAGGAAAAGTCAGCTTTCCTCCCCAGTATTTGAATTGCGAGCCACTGAATTGCTAACTGAATGTGCACGGAATAGCATCCCAAAGCAACGCAGTAAGAAAGGAAAAGAATTCCTTACCCTTACTTCAGGGATTACTGAGAAGAAAACGATTCAGTCGCCAAATCCACGTGGTGCTAAATTATCGTTTGCCACATTTTAATTCAGGCACCGCTTTTGGAGTTTATTCTAATTTTTAGAAGTAAGCAAATCAGATAAATGAGTAATGCCCTCATCGGACTCCGGACCTTCGCGTTGACAGCCGAACGTGATGAATATGAGGGTGTCGGTGGGGGCAAAAATCACTACACAATTATCCTAATTTATTTTTAATCATACTTAATTCACGAATTATTTTTTTCCCATTTTCTTTCGGTTTACATCATTCTTAGTACGTTTTCATTTCTGTTTGTAATAGCAAGACGAAATAGATATAAATAAATATTTTAAAATTTTCTCAGGCGTACATAGCAGTAAAATAAACCTTTGCAATACTTTAACATGATGAAAAAGCGTGTGGCAGAATGATGCAAAAAAATGGCAACGTTATAACATAAAATGTGTTTAACTTTTAATTTTTATAAGCAGAGACTCTGAAGAGAAATACTACATTTAAAACCTATGTCTGGCATTAAAAACCGAAGAAAAAGAACTTCTTTTCTTTTAGGCAATTCAATATTTCTTCTTTCCGGGAACTTAAAGAAATGAATAAAGTTTAAAAAAAAAGACATGGGAAAGTGTGAAAGTAACGTGATTATGGAAACCTGTATTCTCAGATCGAAGTTTCGTAAGTCTGTTCCAGACTCTCATCATATCACAAACTATAATCAAACTCGGTGTTTCTGGAACAGCATTCTACTAAAAATAACTAAAGCAAATAAATAAAAGATAGGGACAAAGAGAGAAAAGAAGGGCGGAATTTCGTTCTGTAGGACTCATCATGAGCAAAATGTTGTAAACCCAGGACGGAGAAGAAAACCAATTTAAAAACAAATCGAAATTGCTGTTCACACAAACGGGATGAAATGTTCCGCTTGAATAGGATATTCCAGTGACAGGTCTGGATTATGGCCTTGGGAAGACGTTACCTAATAACTCCGCATACGGAAGACAAATTTCCGTTCCCTGCTCTAGCATAAAAGATCTACGATGAGGGACAGTTCACAAAACTTTGAAGATTATGCATAGGGTATTATGGTTTTCTTGGAAATCTTAGTTTTATCTTGTCATTAGCATATAAATTTGTTGCAATATGAACTCAGTAGCATACAGTCAAAGTTTCTGTGAACATTCGTAACTTTAAGTTTACAATAGTAACGTAAAGATATTATTTACGTTAAATTAATTATAAAATAATTATTACTTATTATTAATAATAAATTAATTATCATTTATTATAAATCAACTTATTATTATAAAATTCTTCGTGTTATCGCAAACATTTAAAATTCGGTACCACGTGACTTACTAACAAACATTCAACGTTTTTATGAGCATTCGTAGATTATAATTCTAAATAATTCTATTAGTATTTAATTAGTTCTTAGTATTTAATTATATTTTTGCTTGTTATTTTGTGATGTCATAATATCGTGTATTGTTATATTTATTTATTCTTAAGCTTACTTTTTTAAACTGAGGATTTTTGAATAAATTTTTAAATGTTTTGTATGCAAGCATTTTTTTCTTGAATAGAATTGTAGATTTTGCGATTTTGAATTCAATAGCACTTAAACTGAAAAATAGCTCATCTAGAATGCGAGATATGATCAAAATCTCTCTTCTGATAATTTCGACAACATTTCGCGATTTCTCGCTGATTTAGCAATATTTTGAAAACTTCTAGAAAACATATTTTAAGACATAAGAACGATTACCCTTGAAATTTCCAGAAGCCTACTATACAAAAGTACTCGGGAACCAAGCAAGCGTTGGCCGAAAACATCACCACAGAAACAACGCAAATAAAGAAGTTGCCAAGAACACAACGCTAGTAGAAAACGTCGAACAAAATATTGTGGGAGAACCAAGAATAAACAACACGAACGAAAACGTCGTCGTACGTCGAACAAAATATTGTGGGGTAAGAAAACCAAGAGATAATATTGCAATTCTAAAATATAGTAGTATCAAACATCGTCATAGGAAAAAAAGCAATTATTAACTTCGAAATTTTAAGATATGACCCTTCAAAATATTCCGGTAAAATATCTCAAATCATCCTGTGATGGATTATCGCAGATCTTTTAACTCTATATTTTTGAATTAACTATAAAATTTTTACTGAAAAAGGCAAGGAGAAAATTTAAGAGATTAATATTTGAAATATGTAGAAATTGAGGCTACGCAACGGTTAAGAGAATATATATGTAATTTACTATTAAAAGCCATTATTTAAATAATCCCTTTTATAAAAATATATTAAGTGTTTTTCCCGAGAGATTATAATATTAACAAAAGTTGAAGTGTACACTACATGACTTCCTTGTACGAAATATTAAACTACACGCATTTTTCCTGCTTTTCGTTTAAGTTTATTGAATTGAATTAAATCTATTTTGTAGATAGCGCATAAACCACAATAAAAGAAATGCACTCTAACAATATTTATTTACCATAGCGGAACTCTGGCTCTAGATTCACTTAATAGCGTTACTCCTCATTCATTTTATAACTTAGAATGCGCAAAAATTACATCATCTGAAGAATTAATTAATCGTTGCCACATGATCTCTTCCAATAGTATAACAAATCTAAACCGATGTATAAAAGACATTAAACAAATAAAAAAGAAAGTTTTTCACACACGATTCAGAGCTGCTTACAGAAGGGAATGTTTCGAGTAACGCGCATGCCTTACTCGTAAACATTCCCTTCTATCCGAGAAAGACTGACGACAATATTTGCTGCTAATACGAAGCACCTATTTCCTCGAATTTCATTAGAAATATATTTCTCATTCAATTAATTGAGTTCTCACTTCGCGGCAAGGTAAAAATACATAAAAACACAAAATATTTTCATTAAAAATTGAAAGATACCGAAAAAAAAATCCGCCAAGTACAGTTAAAACAAATCAAAAACTATTTTGCAATTAAAATTGCAGTTTCTAGTCCAAAACAAGAAATTCGGGCAGCAGGCAAGAAGGCAGATTTTTCGATGAACGCAGATGATTTCGATTTTTCGATGATTTTTCGATGAAGGCAGATTTTTCGAAAAGTAAAAGTTTTCTTTTGGTCCCACTCGGCAAAAATACACTGAAGGTGCAGAAAGAATTAATTCACTATTCTGCGAAGTTTCAAATGTAAACAAATATGGCTGCTATATTAAAAAATTTTAGGCATAAATGCACTCAAACAACTTTTAGATTGTTCATAATTTTATAAATATTGCATGCAGATTAAGGCATAAAAACCTTAACCGGTAAATAAGAACAACACAATTCAATCATCTTTAAAGCAAAAAAGCATAATTTACCAATATATAAGAATAAAAAATTTGAGTCCGCTGAAACGAGTAACAGAGTGGATATGTATATGTACATGTATACTTTTGGTGCGGCCGATTGCAACGGAAAAGGGAGATTCACAGTTACATGTTAATACCGTCCTATATACAATATTTCAAAGTTACGATATTATCGTTTTAGAGTTATGCGAGGTACATACGTACGTATGTACAGACGCCACGAAAAATCTCTTCTGAACCCATTTTAAATCAATCTTATAATGCAACGCATTATAAGTGGGGAAAAAGAGTTCTTTAGTCTGTCCTTACATACAGATGTTCTCCCAAAACTGCATTCGATAGCCGTCAAAATGGACATTTTCCTTGAAATATGGTACCCGGAATTTTTCATGATTACAATACTTCCTTTACTCCGCACAAGTAAGTAAAATATTGGGAAAATGAGGATGAGTAATTGCAAAAAATTAACTACATTAAAGTAGGTACTTATCAAATTGTATAATTAATTGCAATACTTTTTGAGTTTGAATGCTTCTTGCTTTTCAGCCAAAAATTTATTATTTAATTAAACTAAAGAAATATAATCGGTAGAAGTAAAAACATTCATTATTTCTTTAACTTACAAATTATTACGCTAACATCAGTTCAAAAATTTTCGTTCAAAAAGACTGAATACTCACATCTGTGATATTATTATAATGCTATGTTTATCGCAATATTTTGTAAGCCTTTATTTTAAATCTCTAAAGTTTTTGAACGTTTTAGTTCCTACGACGATGTTTTATAGCGTATTGCTTTAATATTGCGATGATTTCTCCTTGACTTTTTTCCCCACAGTATTTTGCGCGTGCGATGCTTTCTCCTTTCCTTTTCTCTGCGAAGTTCTCGTCCACAATGATTTTGCCACAATACTTTCGCCTGTAACCGCATCAGTTTTGATGCACCACTGAGCATTCTGTTTAAAGAGACTGTTGTTAAAAGTTTTAGATTAACTAACTGTGTTTTATAAATTGTTGTAGGAGTGTTACCCATAATTTACGTTATTTCTCAGGTGCTGAAGAGACTTGCCTAATATCAGCCTTCTCATTGATTTATTTAAAGCTATTAATTTTTCTATATGTCATTATTACTATAAACTGTCACTTCTTCTTGTTTATTTGGAGTATTTGGAAATGATCTTGCAGCTACGTAGAAAGGGTATATAAAATAAAACGGGTTGAGAATAAATGCATTAAAAGGTTTAATGCACTCAAATATATTGCGAAAATAAATATTAAATCTTCGTGTTTATCTTTTAGAGGAGACGATACTGACCCTTATCATCAGTTCGATAATTATGTAAACACGTGGTAGAACTTTTCGATTCCGAAAGAGCATTTTGAGAATTTTGGCTAGCTGCCAAATTCGAACATGCTGCAAAATTTGAATTTTGAGAAAACTGAAACGATGTTATTGCTTTTAATCTTCATTTTATTCTCTGGAACGTGCCGTTCTTGCGTTTTTAAGCGAGTATCGGGTCTACAATTCGGAACAGCAGATTCTAATTACAGAGTGAAATTAGTTAAAACAGTGGTTTAAAATCGACGGCCTCAGAAGCTATTTTATGCTGCTGTCGAAGACATTTCAGTTATGATTTGGTTGCAATTAAGACGTTTCAAAGATTTTAAGATTTTAATTATTTTTATGTCTGAATTTACATTATTTAAGTTACCGTTAAGAACTAACGTGAATAACACATCAGAAAATCTGTAAATGGAACTATTTCATACATCTTATTAAAAGATTTGAAAATACAGATTTAACTACCTTTTATCCGTACTCGTCAAAAGTTAAATCAGTTCAGATACGAATTTTTGCACTAAGAATAATCGCTTTGTTCAGAAATACATTATATATGAATAATTTTTTTCACACTTGAAAATTAATAAGAATAAAAACGATTGACCGCTGAGCATCTACAATCTGTGATGAAGAATTTCAGGTAGTTTCTTGCGAAGGCTACAAATTTTATCAAAATCCAAACGTGGATCAAGTGTGTAGCAAGCTTTAAATGAAGTTTACAATTATTTACACATAAACATATGCCTTTTTACTTATGTAAAGAAGCAAAATTTTGTAATATAAGAAAAAGAGACTAAGTAGTCATTATTTATTCTCATGTTTTGTTCTACTTATAAAATTTTCTCTGAAACATTAAGAAATAAGAAGATTTTCAATAATTTCTTTCAGTTTGAATTAAATAAAGTTATTTATTGATTTATTAAACATGTTAGAATTTTTTTAAATAAATGTCAGTCTCAATAATTAATATTTAACTGCCAATATATTTGTATTACACACTGTTAACGAACAAAAATGTCTTGCAGATACCATAATTTAGAAATAAATATAAGTTTGAATATTTTTCATTTACGATATTGTTATTGTTTATACATGTTTTGAAAACTACTTAGTCAGCGAAATTAAAAATTCATTTACACAATTATTTTTAGTCCAGAGGGCATTGTTCCTGAAGGACTATTATTTTTGTTTTGCGATTTTTCGTCCGTTCACTTTGAATTCCCGTTTCACTTTTCAAATTGTTGCCACTAAATAATATCCCCCTGTATTATATTTAAAAAAATAAATAATGAAGAATCTGCATAAATGGATATATGTTTCTCGCATTGTGATAAAACAACGGTACTCAGAGCCATTAAATTTTGAATATTGAACGTATCCACCCGAATATGGGCATCTGGAAACCCAAATTTGAAATCTGAAATTTGTTTTATTATCGATTCATATTTTGTAAAACTTTAACGTGTTTTTGATTAACAAACTCAAGGATTTCAAAGCGAGCAATGACAAAGTTGCACAGTAAAAAACATTTTTATCTCCAGCGCGTGAGACTGTGTATTGGAAATTCTAAAGATATGCTCAATTTAAAATTATTTTGCGATATTTCTCTTGAACTGAATTTTAGTTTAAGTGCGAAGAACACGATATTTAATAAATAAAGGTAACACACAAAACGTTAAAAAAGCCCCTTTAGACGTAATTTAAAATCTGAAACCTTTCAGAATAAAATTTTTTTTAAAAATTTTCTTTAAAACATTCTGGCCTCTCAGCTGATCAGATCGTGCATGCGACTCGTGGGCAAACTGAGTTTGACATCAATGAGTTCAATGAGCTCAATGACATCAATGACATCAATGAGATCATTCAAAAATGTATTGTTATATTCATTGGTGGAGCTTAAATATTCTAAATTTGAAATATTAAAAGATAAATTAGATATAGAAGAGTGAAAATATTAACTAAACATTCTTTAGTTTCTGAATTTTTTAAAGAATATTTAAAATCGCTGATTTCGCAAAGGCGTTTGTGGTTTCCTCGATCGTATTCTGAATCAGAAAGCAATTTATAACAAAAATTACTTCCTTTGCTTGATGAAGAGTTCAATGATATGTAAAGATGAGTAATTGTAAAAGATTAACTGCATTAAAGTAGGTGAATTACTTATCAAATTGTATAATTAATTGCAATAGTTTTTGAGTTTGAATGCTTAAGTTTCCTTCATGTTTTTTCAGTTAAACATTTATGACAATATTTTTATACTCCAGTCATTGCTTTAGACAAACAAATATTTCAAATAGGCATGCAGGTGAATAAAGAAAATTTATCTCTTAAAAAGACGGATATTTTACTATTGGAAAACCTATCAAGTTATTTTTATTTAACTATTTATATAGCATTGTAACACATTTGGATATTTAATTCTACTCAGTAATGAGTAATGATTTTTAAAGTGCTGAGTTAATAGATTTTATGCTTTCATATGGTTATTTTCTAATGCCTGATATTTCATTTAAAGTTGTCGTTTTTGTAGCTTAAAGTTTCTCAAGAACAATTAAATTACTGCACAGTAAAATAAAACCAAAGTGGCAACACAACAAAAAAATATGTTTTAGTTTCAAAATAAATAACATATATGTATATTTGCAATTATATTTCTCGGAACAAATATATAATACATAAGTAAATATATAACTCAATGTTTAGCTTAATCGTTAATTATAATAGTTAATTTTTTTCAGTTATAAATATTCGCAAATTATTTCTTAGTAAGCAGAAAGAAACGAATTACTTACGTTTTGGATAAAGAAGTGGCTGAACCCCCATGTTAATAATAAAGTGTTATCAAGGGGAATTATCACTCTTCGTGAATAGACAAGGCATTTAATCGGCGCTTTTATAATTGAGGCACAAACATAAAATGAACTTATTTCCTATACCTTTAAACAGACGAGAAATTCATAATACCTTGTTATGGAAAATATTTTTTTCAGTATTTTACATAATTCATCCATTTCCTTCGAGATTAAGTTTTCCTTATTTTTTACTACCGAGTTGTGTTGAGTTGCATGAATCCTGAATAATTACTCATCCCCCACATATATATATGTAATGAGATGGCCAATTATTGTAATAAGATGACTTGATGAAAGAAAGTTGCAACGACTTGGCTTTGGAGACGTTTTACTGCGTAGTTAGAAAAGCGAATGTATAAACCAAAAACTTATACGTGGCAGTTTGGAAACATAATTTTATTCCATGATAATGCACATCATCATCGTGGGTGCGCTATATACCACACAATTTTATACAACTTACAAAAAATCTCTAATCTCTCTTTCAAATAATAAATTAATTAACAACTCCAGTGTTTCATTCTAAAAGTAACTGAGCAATAATTTTTCTAACTAAACTCCCTGCAGTTCTGATGCTCACTTATCGATGAGATGCGAACCCAACATCTGGACATTAATCTATCTTGTGATCTGAAATGGCATAACAGGTAATTGCGTAGCAACTCCGCGTCTTCTGGTTCATTTCGCTGCATCGTCTTGCCGTTAGCTCTGCAAAGTTTACTTTTCTAATGGCGTAGATTGTTTAAGGAGATGTAAGCTGTAGAAATTGTGGGGCGTATAGCGCACTCAGGTGATGACGTGCATGATCATGGAATAAAATTATATTTCCAAACGGCCACGTCTGGAAATTTTTTGGTTTATCCATCCATTTTTCGATCTATGCAGTGAAGCCTCTCCAATGCCAATTCGTTGTAACTTTATTTCGCCAAGTCATCTTATTGCAATAATTGGCTATCTTATTAACAATATATATATAAAGTTTACTACAGATCTGATTAGCGTAATCTGATTAGTGCATGAAAGAATGCAAATAACAAACTTCATGAGAATTTTGCACATCGTTAATAAAATAATCATCAGAATATGAATCAAATGAAGAAATTTGGTAAATTTTAAATCGTAAAATATGAAAAGTCGTAAAAAACAGATAAAAAATTCATTAATAATAAAAAAATTCTATTAAGTGTTGTTTCATCCGAGGGGGCGGAGGAAACGCACGATATAATATCAGTTTTGACCTTTTACATTCTTGGAATATACAGCTTGAACAACAGTTAATTTAGACTAAAATGAAACTTTAATTAATAATGTCAGTCTGAAGGTGTATGTTGTGCTTCTCCACTACGTGATGTTTCAAATTAGTTAAAGATGAAGCAGGATGAAAAAATGCGCATAACAACTGTAGATAAAATAATGAAAGACGGACATGTGGCTATGAATGTTCGTAAATAGCCAAATATTTCAAAGTGACCAAATAGAGCCATAACTGTGTAAATAAAGCTGAAAAAACAAAGCATTGGGGTACGTCCATTTTAGAATAAGTAAGTAGTTTAATTAACTGCGTGACGCAATTATTCAGTCAATGTGTCATTTAAAACGAAATTTCCAAAATTTTCTTTAAAAGTTTTTTAAGACTTCTTAATGAAATGACGAAAATATTATAGGCATAACTCTTAAAAAATTCCCATACAAATCTAATAACATGCTGGCCAACAATCTTTAGAATTAGAGAATACGTTACGAAATATTGATAAGTTAATACAGAATTATTCAAATCATTTGAAAGAGCCTTGAACAATGAGAAAAAAGCCTGGATCAGTAGCAACGGGTTGAATGCCTTACAACTTAAAAATATTTTTGAGAAGAATGCTAAAAGGAATAAAGTAAATATGTTTCATTTCTATGCAAATGTAGTGGAGGTAAAATTAGTCAAAATGATATTACTATATCTTAACTACAGCTTAAAAAAATTGGACAGTTACACTTACGTTAATAATCTTGGAAAATTAAATTATACGAAATTCGTTGTTACTAAAATAGAGGTATGGATAATGTAAAACTTAGACATGTATAAAATGTTAAAAAAAAGAAACCCTCGCTTTCTCGAGGTATAAGAGGATTTCAAAAATATAAAATGATCTTTTAGTTACGATTAACGATGCATATTTTTATCTGAAAAATTACTTAAAAGTAATTTACATTTCTTAAAGAAGTTTTTCAATTTTTGTGACTAAGAAGCATGTCATGTACTACTCCTGTATAGATTAAGGAGAATACATTCATTTCTCGTTAACAATTATAAAATAGTTTAACACAAATGTAATTTAGCTAATTTGTCTTAAAAAACTGACAAATTTTAACACTCATCTAATAATTTAAATTAAATATATAAATTCTCGTAATTAATGAAAATGATATTAATTCTGATAGTCTGATTAATGAAACTATTAGCGATTACATTTTAGATATACTAGAGTGGTCAATGTAAGAATCACAACTGATCAGATTTGTTTATAATTTATAATCACTCACATAAACGATTTACATTGTTCGATAAGTCCTTTAATAAAAATGGAAGAGTTTCTTTTACTACAGTCTTGAGAACATTTGACTCTGCCAGAACGTCTTTGCTGTTTCGATGGATATCACAAATTTTACAGAATGCATGAATATGGATATCACAATTTTTTCATAAATAAAATTTGCTTTACCAAAATATATATTACTAAATATAGCACATTGATTAAGAGGCTGTTTTACTGTAAAGACTGTAATTCTTAAGGAAATTTCTGCAATCCAGATAAGGCATATTTTGTTGAGTGGTTTACTGCATTGAAAGTCATACAACTCAGCATATGGCTATAGTTAACTACAGTTTTTTGATGAGAATTGTTGAGATGCAAAATTTACGGGTTTCCACACTGCATTTCATTTAATTTTTAAAGAACTTCATTAGGTAATGTATTTCATTATGTTACTGACTTACACACTGAAAGTCTGAAATTTTATGTGTGACTAAATGTAACAAAATGTTCTCGAGGCATACTGAAGTATACGAACAACAGTTGTAACTCTAGCAATTTCGCATGTTAAATTGGTGAAAATATTGAGAATAACACATGAAGTTTAAAACAGATTTGAAGATGGGTATGGTACGCGAGACAGCATTTGTGTTGACTTATTTAGATGCAGATTAGTACTCGCAAACGTTTTGTAATCTGAAATCTGTTCAATATCAGTGACATCTTTCCAAAAACTTCTTTACTTCATGAAATGCCTTCTCAAGAAATCTCACGCAATCTTATTTGATACTAAATAGAGGTGGAGTACCGGAAATGTTAATCACGGGTAAAGTCACAAAGTTCAAATAACTGCTTCTGTATTTAAAGGCAAAAGTCTGTTGTTTTCAAGTCGCCATACAAGTACAAAAATAACACATCTACATTTAATAATCAATACCATAACAATACGCACAGTTCTGCTTGGTGAAATCTACAGGAAAATATAATGCCTTCAAAAAGAACATTGTGGTATGTATGTGCACTGTTATTTCCCGCATTCAATGAAGAGTACTTAAAATAGCGTCTCTTGTAGCTCTAGTATAACATAAGTTCCCAAGAACGAATTTTCTTGACTGACATATCAAACTTCATTTTAACTTGTAAGGTTTATTCTAAGTTTATAACAGTTATTTATAAGTTAAAGCTCCTTTTCCATTTCTCTTAAATTCAGCTTACAGTTCTTTACCAGAATGAGTTTTTAGAATCACGTTAAGTGCAAATGAGTAGTAGGTAATATTTAAGTCTAAGTTCCACTGACTTCGATAGATAGAATTAGAGTTTCAAAATCGCACGTTTGGCTATTTACTACGTCTCTCTAAGCTGTTACTATGCTCAACTGTATTACGTCCCTTAAGATCTTCGTTAGCTAATTTAATATTATGGTCCAACTAGTTTAGAATTGTGTTAGCTTCGGCTAAATCTCTTTAGTTAGCCATTAGTTAAGTTCTTATTCCTTACACTTTTGAGATTAAGCCCAAGTGGAGGCTTTGATCTACGCCCTGACAAAGAAGCCCTCTGTGAATCTTTATTTTGAGCAATAAAGGGTAATTAACTCTTCTTGAGTTTACGTCTCTGTTTCTGAACATAAGCGGTTATTTCCTAAGCTGTTCACTAAATTTCTCAACATTTACGTAGTTATTAGATAAAAAGTGAGGATCTCTACAAACTCACTGAAATGTCTCTTAGTTGAAGAATACCATGGTTGTTGTTAGGTATGAGGATTCTTTCAGCTTTAAGTATGCCAGTGGTTGGCAGCTGAACACTGGTAGCTCGACCTGGGTTCTAAGTCAGTAAATGTGTTGGGCGTATGGAAGTTTTCGCGGTTTTCCCCGAGCTACACTGATGTGTAAAAATTAAGGACGCAAGGTACAAAATACTACTGACTACTGATAGAAGGAAATCGAGTGTTAAGTAGAAAAACACACGTATCTCATTATGCTGCTAAATATCTTCCAACGAAATTGCCGAATTATTGCTCCTTCATAATTTTCGGTATACATCTCTTTATGATAATTCTATAGTGCCTGTTGGAATATGCGTATTTGCTAAATTTAGTTTCTCCTCAAATAATAAAACTTCTTGAACTTCCGTTTATCCTAAATATTTGATAAAGTCCCATTTCATGAATTAGTATTTAGGCATGCTTTCGACTCAAGTATGAAAATAAAATAATATTAAAAATCCGAATAGCACACACTAATTGTTTCTAGAATACAAGTAAGTTACAATAGAAACTGAAAAATAAAACACAATTTCGCAAGCACTACCTAATATAAGAACATGCATCTAATCACTAAATGCTCTAACAGAAAGGCTGAATATTTGAACAGACTACCCATAATTAGAACGTTTCGTCAATTGGAGGCTTTAAAGGTATTAGTAATGAGGCTGTAGATCAGTGATTCTCAACCACTGTGCCACGGCACTTTTGTATGCTGCAAATTCTTAAAGTGTGTCGCCAAATTTTAGAAATGTATATAATAATTATAATGGGTTTAATCCTAGTATATTGTGAGACATGAGAATTGGAGAAATTTCTGTTTTGAAGACATTAATAAGCCCGTCAGTTGTGGTATCCAAGTCGATTTTGGTGCTCTGGAGGAAAGCGCAATTCGAAGCATTTTCGTGCATGCTCAGTATTTAATTTAAACTCAGACGTTCTGATTGCTACAGATGGCAGATTAGCTTACTTGTCAGACATTTTGTTATTTTTAATAACATAAATTCAAGTATGCAAGGACCAAAAGAAAATATATTAAACAGTTAAACTGGTGGGATTCCAAAAATAAATAGCTTTATGGAAGAACAAAGCTTAGGATGACAATTTAGAAACGTTGGAGTTAGTTCCAAAAGATTTTAATAAAGCTATCCATAAAATTGTTATTGACCATTTGACACAAAAAGACAACAACATTAGAGGAGAGAATTATTCATTATTTCCCAAATTTAGATATAAACAAAATGACTGGGTTCGTAATCCATTTGTGATAACGAATACTTCTGTATTTGAATTAACTTTGAATGAAGAGGAAGAAATAATTTAGCTTTCTAATAACCGAGATTTAATTTTAAAATATTCGGAAGAATCAATTAAGTCATTTTGGATTAACATTAGATGCGATTATACCATGTTGACCAAAAAAGCTTTAAAATTATTATTACAATTTTCTACATCTTATTTGTGTGAATTCGGATTTTCAGTATTAACCAACATAAAGGCGAATAAAATGTCGAGACTGTTAAATGTAGAAGAGGATATGAGAATAGCATTGTCATTTTTACGACCCAATATAAATGAAATTTTCAAAAAACGTCAAGCTCAAATTTCTCACTAAAAGTATTCTTAAGTTGTAATTTAATCCCTTAATAAACGTACTGCTGTTTTTGTAGTACATGTTATTTTATTTTACATTCAAAATTGTTATCATAAACTATTTTACACAGTGTATTATAGGTAAGTAAGCAGCTATTAAACATTTTTTTCTTTGTGTGCCGCCCAAATTTTGAAATCGTTAAAAGTGTGCCGCGACAAGAAATGTTTGAGAATCACTGCTCTAATGCTGGTTTTACTCTATTTTTAGTTGTGATAAACATGAAACAGACAACGTTCTCTGTAATGTTGATAAAAACACAGTTTTTGAATGTGGTTAGCAGGTTTGATGAATAATCACAATAAATGGGTAGAGCGATGTGTGCATTTAAATGAAAATTGTTATTTTAATGGCAGGAACTGAATAGAGGAGCTTCTGCGTCCTATGATGAAACGTTTTAGGCTCTATATTTTCTTTAAAATAATTATAATTCCACCGCTTAGAAATATTCTCTTGTGAATGAGTAGCATGCAATTGATGATGTTCTATTGGAAAAAACAGCGTACCATTCATCAGTTCTGTTGGACCTTCTGCGAAATCCTAGGACGTTTAATTGCAGCCCACCAGCCGCCTTTTTAGATTCTTCAGAAGGCCAGCATAGTAAGTCTAAGAGAATGGATGTAAAGTCTTCATAATTTAATCCACAATGCAAGTATAATGTTATGGAAAGACACTGAGGTGTATCCTCTCTGTTAAGAATGAGTATATACCATAAATGTTTTTGTAGACCATAATGAAGGTAATAGGATTTGTTCTTTTTTAATCATTTTTATATTTTCTAAGTAAAATTTTAGAGGAGCAACTCTTCAAAATATACGTAGCCATTATGGTGGCATCAAAGTTGTGGCAAAAACAGCAGAATGCTCCTTTTCGTATATTGCAATCAATGCTGCAAACTTTGCGTAAAAAATAAGGTGGGTAAAACGAAATAAGGCGGATTTCAAGAACTCTTAGTCTGGATGGTATCCTAAGCATTATAAGTTCATTTATATGCCACAGATTGTTTCCATCTGCATCAAACTTGTTTTAAAATTGCAATCAGACACTTGCGCTGTTTGAAGGGAGCTGTTTTGCTATTCAGTGGAATACAGCTACTTATCGTATTAGCAATTATATGTACGTACTTTCAGCATTGATGTATGGCTAATAACATAATTAATGACAAATACTACAACGCATTTTCTAGAATAGCCAAAAAAACTTTTATTTTACGAATTTTGAAAAATATTTCAGGTGATTAATAGGATTTAAGTTACAACTGCAAGAATAATTCCCATCCTCCTATCTTCCATTTGTTAATATGCCATGTAGACACAGTGTAAAAATACACACTGAGAATGTTTCCTTATAAATATTTATTAATTTTTTACGGGCATCTTAAACAAATTTCGGAATATATTGAATTTTCTTTTATTATTCAATTATGCTGTAATGTATAAAAATGTAAAGCTTGTTTCGAACACTCATTATATCTTTGTTAATTTCAGAAACAATTATTCATTACATAAATATATAAACCTAGTCTATGAATTTTTATTCCACTATTTTCTGCTTTAGTTACGATGGCTGTAATACTGCTTTTGCTGATTTTTGTTTGTAAGACAATATATAACTACTGAAAATTAGCGTCAGAGTATTAGGGTTAAAAAAGCTAAACTTATTGAAATAAAATAAGTTGAGTAATTAAGACAGTTTGAATATCACCTGCATTTTTTGAAGACATGACTAATAAAGAATGCCTTTACACATGGGAGAAATGAGGCTTTGCCTAAAAGAAAAGTAGTTAAACAAGCAGTTTTTCTGAATATGAGTAATGTTAGTGTGAATATGCCAAAATACGTTTTCCTGATTTATGCATTCAATAAACACTTTATAAGAAAACTAGAGAAAAAAGTAGTATTATATGTATTTTTCTATATTTTAGTCCATTTAGGCTAAAGCAATCTATTTTGGATGGAAAGTAACGAAATATTGACTGTTCGAAAATATTTATTTCACAAAAATAGAATGCAAGCACGGAACATTTTAAAATATGGCTAACATATATCCAACAATTGAATAAGAAACATTTATAGCTCTAGATAACCGATATTGCTTTATTTGGCAGTATAACCAAAGCTCAAAATATTCAATAACCTCCTTTAGGAGATACACAGGAGCACAATGCAAGTGGTCTGTGACTACTTGTTTTCTTTTTCTCTCGTAAATCTTGTTCTATTAAAAGTATATTCTTCGAGTTTAGCTTTGCATAGATTATTATTTCCATGAATTATTTGTTTCTACTGGAATGGTTTTCAACAGAACTTTATGTCCATATTCTTTAGTTATTTGTTAAGCATAAACAGTGATTTGTATTTCTCTATTGATATTTTATTTCAAGAAACAAATAAATCAAGCTTTCCTTCAAATTTTAAAAACATTATTGAATTTTGCAGATTTGAGTCTATGATAAAATGACTCATGCTGATGTTTTCAATAATACTTATGTGCATATATAAATAAACAGGCGTAGCTGCTAGAATTTCTTTAATGTTTATGACACTTGTGTGCATTTTATTTAACTGTATATACTGAACAGCCAAAGCATTATGACACCTATGAATAACTTGTTGAGCGAACTTTGGCCTGCAAAACAGCTGCAACTAGCATTGGCATGCATGCCACTAGTTCTTAGTACATGAGTGGAAAAGGTTGTACCAAATGTCTAAGCAGCGGACATGCAAATTAGAGATATTCCGACATGGTGCTGTCTGAGCGGAGAGCAGTCGCTCCATGACATCCCAAATGTGCACTTTCGGGTTAAAATCGAGCGATTTAAGTAGCCAAAATGTTAACTGGAATTCACCTTTATGCTCCTGGAACCACTCCAACAAAATTATGGAGGCAACAAATATTATTATAATATGGGGTCTTGTCCTGCTGGAAGATTCAATTTCCACTTGGGAAGACAGACCCCTTGTAAGAGTGCAACTGATCCGCAATTATGTTCAGATAGTCCTCAGATTTCATGGTTTGTTCTACCATAACCAAGGGTCCAGAGAACATTCCACAAAAGCGTAATACCACCGCCTAGTGTACTTGCTGTATATGTGAGTAGTTGTAGGCGTAGTAATACTGTGGGCGTAGTTGACGAAGACGCTTCAACAGAGAGAGTTGGAGGTCAGCTGCGCAGTCCTATACTCAAGAGTGACCGTTGAACTGTGTGTTCCAAAAGATTTGCATGTGCACCTGCATTGTATTAGACAAAATCGGTGTCAGCCAGTGGCTCAGCAGGCTCAGGCACTGGCTAACACTGGTTTTGCTGTGGCAAGCGGGATAGTCTCCTGATGTCCTTTTACAAGATAACAAGATAATGTAATCAAGAATATATTGCAACGACATTGATTCAATGGTATGTATTCTACTGAAAGTCATAGCCAAATAACCAGAAAAAAGAAGCATGACTTCTTTCGATTTAATTAAAATAGATCTCTTTCATTTCACTCTAGTTAATGAATACCAGTGTTTAAAATACCTAGAAGGCATCCTCATGTTTCGATAGTCAGCCAGTCAAGTAGCGACAGGATTCCCTTAAAGGTAACATGCACTGGAGACTAAAGAAAAAAAAAATTTAATATGTTATCGAAAATGTTTTTTTTCTGTGTGTTGGTGCATGTGTATCTATGCGGGCGTAGGTGTTCTTTAATTTACTCAGCTTTAACAACATAATAAAGTTAAAGAAATGCACGGATAACCAAGCAGTCACTAAGAAGTCAGTGAAAAATTTAAAATAGTAATATTAAATGAATAAAGCTACAGTTCGATAGACATTAGAAGGAAAATTGATGGAAACTTAATTCAAAATTTACATTTCTCAATTTTTGAAGCGGTATGAGGACAGTCAGTCTCTACGAAATTGGACCGGTAAATTAGAAAAAAAAAACAGGAAGAAGTCATTACAGTAAAAATAAGAAACTGCGACTAGATGATTAAGAGAATCAATTGAGTAACACAAGTAGGAACAGAGCAGTCCAATGGGAAATTGAGCAAAAGGACAGTTCTGCATAGCCTGCAGTAATTTGGTTTAAACTATAGAATTCTACTGCAAAAATAATTTTTTCCCTTTAAGCATATAATGGAAAGATTAAACTGGGTTAAAAGCATGTTAACTGAACAGCGAAACAATGGATTTCTAGTGTATTTCCAGCGATAAGGTCCAAATCACGGTGTTTCGTAGTGATGGCAAGAAGGTGAATATTCGCAGAAAATTTCCATCCTGTATGCATCACACGTACCATGAAGCATCAAAATAGTATTATGATATTTAGCTGTGTGGCATCAAGAAATATAGGCAGAATTGATGTGTTTAATATGGATATAAATGCTTAAAATTGCGTAAAAATATACTTGAGCCAAAACAGAAGTCTTTCCCAGGTGAACTTTCCGAAGCTAATGAAGCATTTATATTTACGTAAGGTTTAACTTCATGTCACATTGCTGTTGTGTGCAAAAGGTGGATTCAAGATAATAATTTTCCAGAGCTAGAATTTCCTAGAAATAATTCAGTACATACCTATACCGCCAAATAAAAATATTTGATACATAGAACCATATGATTAGAAATCTCAATTAGTTTAAACAGTTATTCTAGCTTGGTTTCACATTCCATATATTATAACGGCATTATAACAGCTGCAGAGCTAACATACTACGTTCAGTCCATGAGAAAACGTTATAAAACCATGATTAATACTATCGCAATTATGTATTACCTGATATAGTAGAAGTTTTGTATATTTATTTTCTCTATGTGTTTCCTTTTCCATGCAACTACTGCTTTCATAAATGTTACTGCAGTGCATGTTTGATTAAATTAGCTTTTTACTAATGTATAATTTTATAGTATTACTTAGAAAACGCAATATATATAATAGTTCAAAAGGAAATGATTTTTTAAAAGATTATCCTATCTAAAGAAAACTGTGTAGGGCCAATAAATGGTGTCTGTATATTAATGAAAAATTATTTTAAAAATAAGATGTAAACCAAACGTTTGCTATGAAAGTGAAAAAATGATAGAAATGGTGTAAACAAGTAAATTAAAGAATAAAAATTACAAATTGAATATTAATTACTATGGTGACGTCTTGAAAGTTGTAGCTGACGACACCGACAGCACTGAATGATCTGAGTCCTAGGGAGTAGCAGTGGATAGCAATAAAAGTAGACGGGATTCAATGTACAGGGAAGAAGAAATGAAAATATCTTAATAGATATGGTAATGTGAATATTATTATGTGTTCTTATTTGAATACAGCTTTAATTTTTAATAAATAATATTGTAGTAGCCATCGGTAATTAATCCTAGAATACCTCTTCATTTGTTAATGTCTTACTGTAATTGCGTTCTTCATAAATTAAAATATTCGTATAATTTTCTCCTCTTAATTTTCGTACCATACAATTAATAGAAAAAGGGGGAAATAGGCTAGTGAATGCGATATATATATATCGTATATAATACATACATCGTATATTACTTGGAATTACTTCATTGAAGATTTCTGTTTTAAGCCTATTGAATCTAATTTGGGAAGTTGCCTAAAGATGCAACTCTGAATGCTAGTTGCAATTAAAAAAACAAATAAAAATTTCGGGTTCATATTCTTTAAACCATATCCATAAATACTGACTAGTATCTAAGTAGGACTGCTAATTCAAATAAATGCTTGTGTCAGGCATTCCATAAGTTTTCATTACCATCTCTAAGTCACGTGACATTTCTAGTTTCACGTAAAGATTCCCTTGACGCATCAAAATAATATACGTTTAGGGATCTGCTATTCTTTTCACGGAAGCTGGAGATTATACTTGTTCTCAACAATACATTCTCCTTCACGATATTTTTTGCAAGTTAGTTTTAAATTAAGAATTTGGGGAGAAAACAATTTTAATTTTCTAAGCCCTCGCAGAAGTATTTCTTTTAGAGTAAAGGAAATAACATTAAGTAAAATAAAAAAGAGAGTTTTTTTAAGTACCTAAATTAGTTTTATTAATTTGAAAAACTGGATAAAATATGATGCCGATGGTGAAAATAATTATAAGCTCCAAAGAAAGGATAAAAAAGCATTAAATCTTAATGAAATAACTCAGAAATTTAGGTAGACACTTCTAATAGAACAAAATAGGATAATTATAAAAATAATTAATAAATAACTCGAACACATGTTATATATATATATCAATAACATTTATTTAA
>KK112038.1:290695-307687 GCA_000611955.2 Stegodyphus mimosarum | reverse complement strand
TATTCGGATGTTCGGATACATGTGTTCGGATACTCCTGTCAATTCTAATGCTACTAAACTACAATCTCTTTGAAAAACATTTAATTGTATATGTTATATCATAATTGTATATGTAAAATTTAAAATCTTGATTATATCGGACAAACTAAAAATAATCTAAACAACAGGATCAACAACCATAGGTCTCACGTTAAAAAGTTTGCAATAAATAATACCAATAAAATTTCAACTAGAAAAGAGCTGGAACATTTCAAATTGCACGATTTCAGCAATGTTGCTACTAAAATTTTGGATATAGTTCCTCATAAAAAGTAGGCTATTAAAGGAAATTCTTTATATTTTACAACAGAGGACGCTTTACCCATGTGCATTAAACTCATCGCTCAGTAATAAGTCTGACTGTAATGCAACAGTATACGAACAGATCAGCTTTTTCAGCAAAAAACACAAAAAGGGACAAGAGGAGAAAATAAGAAAGTTATAACAACTCTACTCAACTGCAATCGAATAACCAAAATATGTTTGGATAGCCGAATTTTAAAATGAAAAGGATTGACTTTATTAATTTCCTCAGAAACATCTGTTTATCATTAAAAATTTCTTCGAGAATTCGTTTACAAGAAATGATATAATCGAAATTATTAATACTAGACTTAATCAAATTGAAATTTTACTGTAGTTCATCTAAGTACAAAAGAATTTTCTGAACTATCAAATTTCTTCATAAGGGTTTTATGATCTCAACTTGCATAAGGTGGTTAAACAAGCTAAAAAAAAATTCCAGTGATAGAATCTTAAATAATAGTCTACTTTTAGTACAACAAAAACTTTGCAGTTACATTTCCAACCACCATGAAGAGGATTTTGTAACAACTTCATACTGTAATAAAGAGAAGTGTCTTCCAACACGTGGACGAGCAACATAAGCATATTATTAAAGGAAATCTAGACATAGTACAGGATCACGAATTTAAGCAGCTGATACGTGAATCTTCCATGCGTAGATGAGCAAGATAAGAATATTATTACAGGAAATCTAGATCAGTACAAAGTCAAGAATTAAAGCAACTGATGAAAAAACGTAAAACATTTAAGCCAGTAAAAGGCATTCCTAAATTCATTTGTTTCGAAATGAATTTAGGAACGTATAGATGTTGACAGATTCATGTTGAAAGCAAGTTCTCTACTAAGGTTACCAACACATCTTTTTAAGGCGTGGGAAAAGGAAATGTTGGTTTAAAGCAAAACGAATATGAATAAGATTCGAGGATTTAAAGGAATTTAAAATGGAAATATATATTTAAGATGATTACTCAATTGAAAAAACAATTGAGTTTACAATTACCAAGATCGATAAGGGGAGCAACAATTTTAGCAGTTTATAAAAACGTTTTATCATTCTGTTACTGAAAGCCATTATTTGTGATACAACAGCATATAATATTACCAGAAACAAAATGAAGGATCGACAATCAACAAACCTAACGCCTTTCCCAAAAAATTGGAAGTTATCTCTTTTTACTGCCAACAATAGATTTGTCAAATTACATGCACTACCCAACTTTCATAAAAATCCTTTCAAGTTTAGATTTATTGCAAATAGCACTAGAAACTACAAGAAGAATTTTGTACAAGTTTGCTTAAATCAATATGTAATGTAATTTTTCATAATGCTAATACTAAAAAGCACTGCTGTCTGTTTATATATAACAACATGCAAATAGTAGAAAAAATTAAAAATAACGAAGTTGGCAATATCAGCTGCTATGAAAATTCCTCCAAATCTCTTATACTAGGAGAACTATATAAAAGTGTTCTAGAACTTCGAAATGCTTTCAATAGTAGATTTTCAAAAAAGAAAGGAATATCAATATTTCTCGTTTTTTAATAAATATATGAAGCTTGGAAACACTCTTTTCCTTTAAACAAATGTAATTCCAACGGGTCGTTCTTACTCGACCCACTTATGTGACCTATATTTATTTCTTAAGAGTACACGTTTCTTAAACATCTTACTACAGATGATTACAATAAATTTGCTTACAACTACAGATACATAGATAATATAGTTGCCTTAGACAATAATAATCTTATTAAAAAAATGCAGCATCTGCTCCAACTGTTTGAAGCTTAACAACACAAATAAAATTCAATGAGTTGTAGATTACATTGTTCTAAGCATTTGCGATCTAAAAGAAGTAAAGCGTTTCGGTAAACGAAGGGAATTACATTTTTTTTAACAATTAAAGTTATCAGTTGGAATACTACCCCTCTAAACAGTTATTGCAAATACAATTAATAATCAAATTCTCAAGAATTAAAAACATGTGCACAGAAATTAAACATAAACAACATAAGATAATTCTTCTTACTAAATGTTTACGAGAAAATGAAATTCCAATTAACTTCATTAATAATCAAAAAATCCTGGAGTGGTGTACACCCTACGCATTATTTTAAAGTAATGAACTTTTTATCTGAATAAAAAAGCTGAAATAAAGGAGAAGGACAAAGAAGGATGTATTTAAAGAATTTTGTAGTGCAGTTACATAATTATATAATTACCACACAGTATTTTTTCCTGACTTTGTTTTTATTAACTAAGGGCGTATTATATTCTAAGTTGCCGTGATAAGCCCATGGCGTAAAGAATTTATTCTTTACTAGGATTTATCCTTTATTTCTTCCTTCCATTGGTTAAATGGTTTCCAATTTTGATTTAAAAATGTCATAATTATAAAGTTACGTTTTACGAGATTTATGACTTACAGCTGGCATACAGTGGCATATGACTTACAGTCTTTTGTTTTAGTGGAATTTATATTTAAATTTACTGAAGCCGTTTTGGATATAATTATTCGATGTCTAATTACTTTTGCTCTGACATATGTGCACAATGTTTTTGAACAACTGTTGACCTAATTTTTTCAACTGTGTTCTCTATGAAGACTTCATCCTTCCTTTAGCCATAGGATTCTTTCTTATTCTCCTTTCCATTTCCCCATTACACTACTTTCATGTAAATAATAATAATGTACAGTGTTGCTACCATTAAATTAGTATACATCTTCTAACTACGTATGTGCTGTTTTTCGATTTTAAAAACGCTTTATATGCTTCAAGCAGGACGTTTATAACTAACTCTTAATAGCCCTATGTAAGATTTGTAAACATCATTACCACAGTACAGTTATGTAATTATCATTGACAAGATAATTCTATATCTTATTTTCTTTCTTTTTTGACATTTACTATCATTATTTGTAGTTGGATCTGTACTTATTTGTTTATTTGTAAAAAGAAAATTTACTATATGAAAAAATGTGTTATATTAACTACAGTTTACATGTTTATTGAGGTGATGTTATATGTATGCGAATTCCCTTAGACTTTTCTTTTTCTCGATTGGGAAAGTATTTGATATCTCAAAATACATTTATGAATACCTTCTACGTTTGAATAATGCATGTCTGGCATTCCTACATGTAATCAGAGGCCTTAAAATAAAACAGGGGTTTGTTATCTGAATCTCTTTGCAGAGTTTCTGAAAAAGTTAGTAAACCAGATAAATAGCACTATTTTTAATTTAATTTCCCGTCATTTTTCTTATTTGTATGAAATATTATTGCTAATTCAAAAGTTGCATCGATATTTCCTTATTAATGCTGACACTGTAATTAGTCATCGAAAATGGCAAACTTAATGACCCAATATATGAAAAGAAAATTTCATAGCCGCTGGACTTATCTGGAGTTCACTTTAATGAGGATGTATCCTTGCATCCTAATGTCTGGGTTTATTAATTTCATTAAAATGTTTGAGGCATTTTTTGTAATTAATGTCCAATTCTCAAATTTTTCATTTATTCCCTACTATATTTAAAATATTTACTTAATTTACAGTTTTGCTGTTATTTTAATATATCCATTTATTTAGAATATAATTCTTACCTATGAAATTAAAATTTGTTTCTTCTTTATACATTATACTAGTGATCTATACAGAGTATCTAGGTACTAGGGTTATACAGGATGCACCAGGGAACTCGGAACTGCATAACATCGACATAATTTCCTGCATTGTAGAGGGCATTGTCTACGCATTTTTTTTCATCTTTGGAGGAAATCTTTATTTGACACATGGACTCAGAGGTAGTGGGATGGATGATAATATGAATGCATAAATTAGTTAGCTTCCTCATATATGCTTATTCAAATTTTTACACCACTCCAGACACTTGAAGCAACTGTGGGATCCTAAGGCTCTCTCCGTGCTAGGAGGAAGAGGTTAGGTTTGAGAGGAATGGTCGCCTTGGCTAGTGCTAGTGCGAATTCACGCTGGACACATAGTGTTTGGCGTTTCTCAACTCCGCATTATGCGGAGAGGGAAATTAGTGGTTAAGCAACTGCAAAATAATGGCCTTTCGACTAAAGAATTAGTAGGAATCGAGAATCTATGCAGCGTAACTCATTTCAATTCCCAAGCTCATTTATCAACCATCTTCAAGTCAAGTCCAATGAGATGCTGTGTTTTAGGGATTCCAAACTTTACTAACAGATGGAGCTAAGAAAGAAGGGCAGAAAAAGAGAACTAAAACCGTAGTCCCACAATGATGACAACAGACGTAAAAAGGACATGATTCGTGAATCCGAGGAACATGTTGTAGACGTTATACATGCAATGTCGCTCGCCATCACGACCCAGAGTGCATAGATTGTTAAAGAACATTGTTTCATGCTTGTTTTAGTGTAAGGAAAAAGCCTTAAGAACATCTTTGGTTTAAATTACTTCTACTTAATTAATTGTTTTGGCAAATTATATCCAAAAAAATTTATGCATTATATTAGATATACAGAATTGTAAGTAAAGTTTGCGATGAATAGCCTCAAAGCGACTCTAAGCTCAAGAAATATCATTTGTACCTTTATTCTGTTGTTGTGCAATCACTATCCTAGGTTTCATCAATTCTTAACTATCTCATGTACACTGCGGAAGAAAAAAAAGCAACAGTTCTATATCCCTCGTTCTACTAGTCCGATTCACGAAATTCAAATTGTGTTTTTCAAGTCTCGAAAGTGCGACTTAGGAATATATATAGAATATATATAGAATTTATATACATCACTATTCTAACATAGGTATTCTGACACAAAATCGGACTTTTTCTAAAATAACATACCAATTGTTTTGCATATTTCGATTCTACGACTGAAGTTATGCTTAGATATTAAATTTTGTAAAATTTGGTACGAAATTTACGGAGAAATTCAAAATTTTAACTTGGCGCATTTTTTTCAGTTTGCGTCTAGCATAGTTTACATGGCGAACTTCTTAATATATGGCAACCTATTTTCCTTTCCCTTTTTGCATGAGCATGAACGGAAAAAAAGTTACAATCGTTCCCTACTTTCAAATAATTTTCTTTGTATTATATTTTTAATTATAATTGTTATCATTTTAAGGATTTTTTCTTTTTCGAATTTCATTTTAATTGTTTAAGTCGCATAATTTCTTTCAAAGAACTGTTTTAAAAATTTCTATTTATTCATTCGTACTGCGCATTTTAAATATATTTATTAATATAAAAATTTTCCAGAATTTGATTTTATTTATTTGAATTGCGTTTTTTTCGAAAGCACACTTTGTGACCCAGACTACGATGCATTTGAAAACTGCATATATGAAAAGAGAAAATACAGTAAAGCACAGTTGACACGCCTTTCAATGGGCCGTTCAGAAAAGATATATAACCGACTCAGGTAGCTGGTGCAACGATCAGGATAACATGACTGACCTGTAATGTCCACTGAGAAGTGAAGCAGGCGGAGAAATAATAAATAGATAAATAAATTTAACCGACATTTTAACCGACATTAAATTTAACCGACATCCATACGTTGCTTTAAACAGTTTGTAATATATGTAAAACAAGTGTACGTTATTTCAGAAAAGTCCGTTTTTGTGTTAAAATACCTATGTTAAAATAAAGCTATATATAAATCTGGTATATATCCTGAGTCGCGCTTTAGAGACATGAGAAACGCAAGTTGAATTTCGTCAATCGGCCCAGTAGAACGCCAGAAACAGAACTGTTTTTTTTTTTTTTTTTTTTTTTTTTTTTTTTTTTTTTTTTGCGCAGTGTACAAAGTACGTTCGTGCATTGTACTTGAGCAATAATAACAATAACGATAATACATAATAATGATAATGAATGAGCAAAAATAACAATAATGATAATGAATAATCTCAAAATATTTTTATCCATAGCAGTACAACAATTTTTCTTGTGAGTTTTTTTAGCATAAACATAACAAAGCTCTAAGGAAACCTATTCAAATATTACTTTAAATTTATTCTTCATCACCATTTGTGAAGATTCAACTAAAAATATTTTAACACAATTCAACCAAAGCTTGGACCTGTTAGAGAACACAAGGAATTCCTTAAACTGCATGTGAGTACAACATCTAATCATTTATAAATAAGGTGTAGAGGTCAAAGCATAACAACTTACAGCAACTCAAAATATGAAATTCCCAACCAAGTCTACTTTGATATTCTATTCTGATCCTAGACAGAAGTATTCGCCAAGTAACAAGCTGGATGGCAAGCAACCGGGGTTAATACAAACCCTAACATACAGTTGCGAGCTATTCCTCTAGCTTTATACTATGCTGGTTTCCATTGAAATCTGCATAAATATATCAAATAATAGAATCTGTGATGACAAAATGACGCAATAAAAAAGATAAACTAAAAATTAATTTGATTAGTATTCAGAGGCCATTAAGCATTCGTTCTGGAGCTACTAAGCTCATAAAACCGCAATGTCGGCTCCGAGACTCGAACACTGGATTTTCCGATGTTATCCGGACGTACTTACAGGTACGACACAAGACACACGACAAAGAGGGAGAAAATGCCTTATATTCCCGCCTTCTTAAATGGCGACTGCGGAGGATGGGTTCCAGTTGCCAAATCTTGGTGAAGATTTAATGTCCATACCACCTATTAGTTCGGATGCAACCGTACAGCCATTGAAATTTTTCGAAGCAAGGAAACCGAAGAAATCCGCAATGCCATAGCCGGAGTTCGAACTCTGAACCTCCTGATACTAGCCAGAACGATACATATAAAGTAGAAACATCGGACTGCTAACAAATAATGTTTACATATAATATTGCATTTGAATAATATTTATAACGGCATGTTGTATAGGAATCATTTTAATGTGCTTTCTTACGTATATATTCTGCCTTAAATAGAGATAACACTTTACATTTAACAACATCAGAATCCGTGATTTTTCTTACAATATTTCTTACCTACCGAATTAACTTGAGCTGAGAATCACTTTATGACGTGGCACTATATATTTCATTTACCATACTATTTTCGTTATTTCTTTAAAAAAATCCGTTATATAGTGGTACAGTTTTTAACTTTTATATCTACTCCACCATTAAATACCGTATTTACAATGATAGTTTGTTATATATGTAATTAACAAAGGCCAGAGCGTGCCCATTCTGCATGTACTGTTAACGATAACGGAAGGAAAACGCTAGAATTCACTCGTTCAGGCTTATCCTGAGAAACGCAAACTGGAACTAGAGCTCATCTACATATTGATTGTAGTTGGAGAAACTCTTCTATATTTCGTGGGAAATTTCGAATGCAAAATGAAGTTCTTCTTGCACGTAATGTGGAAATTCCATTTTCGGCAGTGGGAATATTTTAAGCTTCTGCATCTGCCGCTTTAAAGCACTGCTTATAGACAAACATTGTTTTTATTTATGATATTTTCCTATTTTAATCGGTACAGAAATTTAAAATACGGTATTAAAGTCTGTATAGTAGTTGGAATAACCAAACTTGATATACTGGTGTAGATTAAAAAGTAGTAATCGTGTTCCATATCAATTTCTAAGATTCTTAATACAAATATGATATTAATTCCTTAAAGAACTTCGTCATAAGAATTTAATACATTAAATTCTAGGATTTCTAAAAGTCATACATATTTGCTTTTGAATGCGATTTTAATGAAGGAATAGATTCAAACGAATGTAGTCTATGTGAACATTATTCTCTTTAATACAATGTATGGCGTTAAAGCGAATAAATGAAAGCCGCGTTTTAGGTATACATTTTACGTCTCATACTGCTTTCATGAACCTCATTAAGAAACTATGTGCTTCGATATAATATGAATATTTTAATAAGCAGCTCAAAATGCGAGTATAAACAATCCTGAAATTTTCTGTTCTGAAGATATCAATACAAAAGCGATTTTACAGTACTGAGCAAAGTTTGGGCTATGATATTTCGCAAATTTTCGCATGAATTCACAAGAAGGATATATATTTCAAGCATATAATATTAAAATATAGAGATGCGCCATTCAGCACAACGAAACGTTAATTAGATAATAAATGTTATTGTTAAAAGGAACTTAAACGAATAGCCAAATAAGCATAGATTATAAACTGGTCTTCTGTATTTTACGTACAAAGCAACTTTTGCCCTCATGAATTGAAGTGTTTCACTTTTTTTGGTTTGATTATATCCAGGATATAAAAACAAATATTAAATTCTTGAGAAATTTTTATTATTAGAAAACCTACGTAAATCATGTGATTGCGTCATATGTTAATGCAAAGAACACTCGTAGAGTCAGTAGGTTATTTCGAAGCAAGAGATGTGAAAAATGAGCAATGCCCTTGCCAGGACTCGAACCACGGACATCTCAAATACGCGTCGAGCGTGCTGACCACTACACCACGAAGGCATGCAAAGAAGGCGGGAGAAATACCTCATATATTCCCCCTTTTAAAGAAAGACTGGGGATTAGGAGACCCAGTCAATAAATCCCGGTGGTGAAGAATCATCACCCACCTACTTTTTTTTGTTCGGGCGCCACGTGTAGAGATATTAGGTATTTTTTGAAGCAAAATATGTGAAAAATCAGCAATGCCCTCATCAGGATTCGAACCTCTCGAATACGCGTCGAGCGTGCTGACCACTACACCACGAAGGCATGCGAAGAAGGCGGGAGAAGTACCTCATACACTCATATAATTTTACCACACAAAAATAAATTAAATATGCAGACAATTGTTGCCTATGTTTCTTCAACATCGATGCATTAAATGTCTTAATTTCATAAAAACTTTATCATTTATAAGGAGTATTTTCCAATTTTTTATCAGAGAAACAAGCTTGATAGGAAATAACTAAACGATCCTCCTGAGTTTTCATTTCAATAGAAAGATCACTGTTTTTCGCATTGTCTTATATTCTTCTCATATAAGAACTTCTTAATGAAGTAATAAAATTTCATCAATCTCAAGGAATGTCAGCTGATATATACTGAAGAGAAACATCTAGATCTTCGTATACAAGCCAACATTGAGCAGTTCAATTTATTATTTGAATTCATTTAACAGGTCATTTTTTAATTTTGTAAATGAAAAAAAGGGCTTTAATTTTTATCTAAAACTAAATTTTTAGCATGTCAAATTAAGAAATTTATTCAAAGTTCAAAATTTAAAACTAAACTTATTCTTAACCCAATATTCTAGTGAGTAACATTAAGATCAAATCAAATTGTAAACAATATCCTATAAATATAAATGATGTTAAATCATAAGGAAAGTTTTAATTGGTTCTTATCTCTTCTTTTATTCTCTTAATTTTTTACATCCTGCAAAATAAATCATGCATATTTCTTCAGGTTTTTGGAAACACAAATTTTTAACTCATAGTTATAGTCCCATTTAACCAGGGCAGGACGAACCGAGATTAGTATTAAAACATCTTGTCTTAAAAACGCTTCTTCATTCAATAAACGGTGGAGCAATTACTACCAAATCATCAATATAAAGTAAAACTGCCAACGAAAATTACGAAAAGGAAAATGCCTGAGGAATTCAATAATAATAATTGACAATATCAAAATATTTCTATCCACAACAGTACTTGATTTAATTTCATGCAAAACGGAAGGTATAAACATGATTAAGTAATCCATTAAAAGTAAATGATTCATTCTCGAATTTAAATAGAATGCACATTAATCACTGGCTTATTCTGACTTGTATCGAATTTCAAGAGTAATGGGCATTAAAGAAACAGCATACGTAAAGTGAGAAAAAATGTTAAAGCCTGACAAAAAAAAGCATAAAGGAAAAGAAGGTACAAGCGTGTAACTTTGAATACGCATTTAATTTATGTAACCAAATGAACTTTTTCTCTCAAATTACACTGCTTTAAAATACATTGTTAATTAGATATGGGTTAATCCTTTTCGCTGCGTTTGCTAACTGCTCTCGGATGAACCATGGTTTTGGTGTTAGTAATTTGTTAAAGTCTCATTTTATGGTTCTTATTTTTAATATTAAAAGACGTCCCGTAATATATCTAACTCCTTTAACGTGGAAATAATATTCCTGTAATATAGGTATTAATTCTGAAAAGGAAACTGCTTATGTTTTGAAAATCAGAGGCTAACTGTAAAAATTTCTAGCCTATTTAATTACCCTTTAAAAAAATCAAAAGTATTAGAAATAATTTTGAACGTCTCATATTAATTCAGTCATAAAATTTTACATCCGTAATAAATTTTAAAAACAGAGAGTAAACGAATAAATCTCTTAGAGTAAAAAACAATTTTTTTTCTTTATTATGCATTTATCTGCAATTACTGTACTGTGTTGCAATTACTATACTGTATAGAATTACTATACTGTGTTCCAAATCACAAGTCTGAAATCAGTGAAACAAGAAGACAGTAATGGCGGCAGCCAAATCATGTCCTGTAGTCATGTTAATTACAGCGCTGAAAGGACGTCTTTTGAAAGCCATTATTGTGCTGTTCTCTAAAAGGTGCCCTGAATGAATTCCATGTCATTACTTCGAACTGTCCGACAAGCGCCTGACACTTTCTACTTGATTAATGAGTGCACGCATTGCACTCCTAGTGTCAACTCTTCATCCATTACCAGTCTCATCTCCATTAATTACTGAGCTCTTATAATGCCCATACGCGATCCTTGGGCTCATATATAAGTGCCTCATGACAGTTGATGCAAAGGGATTGGCCGGATTCTCAGAATAGCAATTATGCAGATTGATTCCAAATGCTCTGCTATGAACACAGGCACTGTTTGAAATGCATACTGGAAGTTCGATCGCTAAAACACTGGTGCAGTTTGAAGCACTCTCAAATGGTTTTCGAAACTATTACTATAAAATATTGCCTAATCATCATGCAAATGAGGAACATATTTTGATGGTGTCTCTTGAGAGATAACCGTACCGTATTTACGGCTGTAATGCTTAAGTAATTTCAGAAAATATGTCAGAATTGTAAAGTCATTCTTCGTCCGCTGTATTTGTGACAGTTTTGCTTGAAAGTTTATTGACTATATTATTCAGAAGCAAATGTCTGCTCAGGTAGCGACTTATTTCTGCTTCGGCATATAGATTAAAATTTTAAAATGTGGGAGAATATCTAATTAGAAGAAAGCGAAGCTCAAAATTTCTAAAATTTGCAATTTGTTATCAAGTCTCCAATTTATAAGATAAATCTGCCCTCTTTTGGATATAATTTTGATGCATCTCTTACGTGTGGTAAGCACATGGCTTTCATATTCGTGGTAAGCACATGCGTTTTAGAAAGCTTAGTATATTTGCCGGACTAATTATATATTCAACACTGCATCATACGCTACCCTTTAAAAATTTATGAAATAATATAGGCTTTTGGAATGCAACCCCTTTAACCATGAAGCACCTTACTCTAAAAATGTGCTGTAACTTAAATTTTGTTACGGATCTCTAAGTGCAAAAAAGCTGCCTTCGTAGCATGGTGGTAGATTCGAATCCTGAAGAATTTTTTTTTTTCATACGCGTACAGTGTCTTCGCCGCAGGGAAAGCTTGAAATGCTGTTGGGCCAAAAGTCTACTCGACAGTTTAGTGGTAAGAGAAGACAGGGAGGGAAAAATAGACTTCATCCTTCGGGGTTTCTCCATCGGTATTTGAACAGAACAAGGCAAACGTATTCTGTCACCTATAAGGCAGCTAAACCAGCCCAATGACAAGCTCTTACCGCTTACCACTTAAACAGATCTCGCTAACATTCATATCGAAATCAGCAAAAAAGAAAACTCCAAAATAGAGCCAAATAGAAGTAGAAGGAACTCTGTTCTAAAACCAGTGAGAAACGTAAATCGCCATACTATCAAACACATTCGAGAAACCATTATCAATTTAGGGTCCATATTCAAATAACGCTAAATTAATCCATGAATAAAATATCAGAATGCGGATTTCTGAAATATAGCTCATAAATCATAAACGTGAGTTTCGAAGCTTCTTTTGCAATTTTTCCTACACAGAAAGGCTAAAGTTATAATGCAATTTTTAACATAGTTCAATTTTTGCAAGGCTCTTGAAAAAATATCTCGCTCATGTCTTTAAATGACTGAAAGTAGTCAGTGTTATAGAATTCTAGCAAATGTTTCCCAATTCAGGTTAACATGTTGCAGAACCAGGCTTTCTTAAGCGCTGTAGTAGGAAAAGGCATGGTCAAGTTATAAATTTCTACAGTAAACCCTTCTAAAATTCTGTTGGTTTTTTTTTTAAAAGTCATCAGGGAAAATATGTTCGCAGTTTGAAGGAAATCCTCATTTGATTCATAGTTGAAAAGGTCTTTGGTCCAAGTCCTGTCATTCGAGAGATATTTTAGATTCGCAATGAACCTGAAATATAATGTATAACATACTTTTATAACAGACGAGCAAATTTATCATGCTTACCATTCCTATATTTAAAATATTACGGTCATTCGTTTTGTCACGATTTTTCATTAAATATACTAATGCACTTTACATATTTCGAAGCTAAACAGCGCAATAAATTAATTAGTTCTATTTTACGTATATATAATCTACTTTATTCATAGCGATGAAATATGGCGTCGCCTGTGGCCAAGGGATTAAGACCACTGAATACAGATAGTTTGACTTGGGTTAGAGGCCAGGTGGCTAATTACTTTGGCGTTCCTTTCAGAAATATTCTCGAATCTAAATGAACTAAATTTCTGTTTACAAGGTAATTCTATGACTGTTCTCGATGTCCATGAAAAAATTAGGGAGTTTTAGAGGAAACTTGGTCTGTGGGCTATTTGTGTAGAACTGAAACTTGTTTCAAATAGAAAATGTTTTAGTTATTGGAAATGAAATATAAAAATATATGTATGCTCATCTCCAACCTCTGTAGTCGCAAGTGGAAACTATTTTTTTAAGTAGTAAATATAACGAATATTCACAGATCAAGAATTTTAGAGAGAAATTTTCAAGATCATTTTCCATTGCGAAATTAGAGAAACCAAGCTGCCTTTGAATAAAGGAGAACAATAAACTGAGCTCTAGAATGACATTGTATTTAAAAAAAAAACTTCAAACAAAATGAATAAGGTATTTCTCCCGCCTTCTTAGCATGCCTCTTTGGTGTAACGGTCAGCACACTCGACGCGTATTCGGGAGGTCCGAGTCCCGATGAGCGCATTGCTTATTTTTTATGTTTCTTGTATTGAAATAATCTAATTTATCTACATTGGTAATCAAACTAAAAAAAAAGTGGTGGATTCTGATTCTCCACCACCAGGATTTGTCGACTGGATCTTCTAATACCCGATCGCGTTTTAAAAGGGGGAGTGTATAAGGTATTTATTCCACCTTCTTAGCATACCTTTGTGGTGTAACGGTCAACACACTCGGCGCATATTCGAGGGGTCCGAAGTTCGAGTCCCGGCGAGGGCATTGCTCATTTTTCATGTCACCCGTGCCGAAATAGCCTAATGTCTCTACATGGTTAATTTCTTGATGTTATTACCAGCGAAAATGAAATAGAGTGAGCTGTACAGTGATGTGAGCGATGATTAAAAAATATAATTAATTTGCTTCTGTAATATCACTAGTCGCGTCTATAACATTGTTAATATCACTAGGATTTTCATCACTAACTGAAATCGACTTGGTGTGTATACCGGTTTCAGATTAAAGCTTGGATCTTGTTAACGTACATCCAAACATAGACCAGCTGAGAAAGAAACTGCAGGCTTATTCATCTCATTTAGTGCTTGTGTGCTTTGTCGTACTCAGGTAGCCTCATGCATGTCATTAACTTGAGTACCGTTATTTATTACATTTATATTTAATGAGATAAATATATCTAAAATCTAATAGCCTAGAATTATTTAAAAACAAATATAATTTCTTCTGTTAACGTTTAATACCAATATAAATTTAAATAAATTTTAATTAGTTGAATTTTAAAAATATAAGTATACTGGTCGTAATAATATTTGCTAAAATTTCTTTCGAGGGAGCCTAAAATAAAATGGGCCCCAGAATAGTGTAATTTATAAAACGGGTTCTTATTTGAAAATACTTGAGGAACACTAATCTAATCTAATGAAATAGAAACGGTAGCATATTATAGTAGCACTGAAATTAAAACTAATCCCTCTATTTATAATGTAACTACATTATTATACACTGGTGTGCAAAAATTAAGGACGAAGTCGAAAAATTAGCATATCAGCTGAACGAAGAGGCAGAGCGGACAGAAAGACCAATCAGGAGATTAAGTAAGGTGATGTACGGTAGCACATGCGCAGATATACAGGTAGACGTAATGGGGGAGTGTCAGAGTAGTATAAAGCATGTTGTCGGTGTAAGATCAGTATTTCTGGCAAAGTGATTGCACGCCGTATAGCAGTTAAAATCACACCGAGTTGCTGCCTCAACGAGAAATGGCGAATAATCAATCTATTAGACGACATCTGGATGGTTTTACCCGAGGTCGAATCATTGGGAAGTTGGAGGAAGGCCGCAGTGTGACAAGTGTGGCTGCAGAGTTCGCAATTGCTCACAGCATCGTTTCACGACTTTGGAGACAATTTCAAACTACAGGAACAGCTATCCGGGGGTTTAGTAGTGGTCGTCCACGAGGAACCACACCCGCAGATGACCGATATATTGCTTTACAGGCCAGAAGAAACAGGCGGCAGACAGCGGGAGAAATCGCTAGACACACGACACAGGCGACTGGACGACCGATATCGCGTTTTACCGTGGCCAGAAGTCTGCACAGTGGTGGTCTGTTTGCATGACGGCCTGTACGGTGTGTAGCTCTAATGCCTGTCCAGCGGAGAAGGCGTTCTCTGTAGTGCAGGGAACACCGGAATTGGAGGGACAATGAATGGGGACGCGTACTCTTTACAGATGAGAGTAGATTTAGTCTGATTTGCGATTCTAGACACATACACATCTGGACAGAGCGGGGAACACGCAATAACCCTTCAACATCATCAAAAGGGACTGTTTTGGAGGTCGCGGAGTTCTCGTTCGAGCAGACATAATGCTTGGTAGCCGGACCGACCTTCAAATCTCCCAAGGAGGTTCGTCACCTGGGACTGCTATTGTAACGAGGTTCTTCTTCCTTACATGCGTCTTTTCACAAGGGCTATGGGTCCTCAGTACCTCTTCATGGACGACAACGCTCCACCTCATCGCACAGTTACTGTCGAAGAGCTGTTGGAGAGTGAAGGATTGGTCAGCAAGGTCTCTGGATCTAAATCCCGTCAAGCATGTACGGAACTTACTAGGGATACCCGTGGCAGTACGTAACTTATCGCCAGTAACGATTCCGAAACTGCGATTGGTGCTACAAGAGGAACGAGCAGCAGTGTCTCAACAGCTCATTAACAACCACATATCCAGCATGCACAAATGATGTAAAACCTGCCTAGCAGTCAGGGGAGATCATATCCCCTATTAAAGACCGGATGTTTCTTGCTGGACACCCATCACAGGGATGTTTCATCCTTCAGTCGCATTGCGCTCCATGCTACGTTTTCAATAAAGCGTCTTTTTATCCCTCTGATTTCTCTTTTAGTAAGTGTTGCTTACATTACTCATGTCCTTACGTATTGGTGATCTTACGGTATTAAATGTGTTGATTTGGAAAGCTTTTGTACAAAGTTATATTGAAAAAACAGTCTCGTCTTTAATTTTTGCACACCAGTGTATTATGAGTACTTCTATCAGATTTAAAACTTAGGTACTCATAACATAATGCCAACTTTAGTCTACAAGCGCCCAGCTGTAAAATCACTGAGCATTGATAATTTTTTAGGTTCACATCTGGGCAAATGGGTTAGATGAACGGAATTTTTTGGCGGTATTCTGTATGCACAAAATAAGACAAAGTCTCTTATAAAGTATCTTCCTAGAAAAGATTGAGCTTTGCTCTAATTGTTATAACTATATTAAAATTTTAGCATCACCGCAAGTTTCGCATCATGTTGTAAGGTTTATGCTAAGTTTATTAACAGTTATTTTAAGTTTTGTATCTTTCCTATCTTATTCTAATTTCAGCTTACAATTTCTTGCCAGAATGTAAATTCAGAAACGCAGTTAATGCAAATGAGAAAGAGTACTATTTAAGTCAATAATTCACCGACTTTGAGAGAGAGAGTTTGATTCCTTACACTAGCGCCTTTTGGCTACGTCTCACTTAGCTGTTGCTACGCTCGGCCGTACTTAGGCTCTTGCTTGGCTTCGCCGATTTCATTAATACTTGGGGGCCAACTAGTCAAATCTCTGATAGCTTCGGGTATACCTTTCAAATAGCTTAGTTTAAATTATAATTATTTTAAGTTCAAGCTTGAGCGGAGGCTTTGTGTAGAGTTAGTTCCATGTAAAAACTCATTGTAAATATACTGAAAAATAAAGGGTTGTAAACCCTCTTTAAGTCTTGCGTGTTCTGTTCACACACTTCAGCGATTATTCGCTTGTCAGTGTTCGTGGGGTTCTAAGTTAGAACTTTAGGATTAAATAAGTAACACCCCACAATGCAAATTCTGTGAAATAAAGGTCTGCTTCCGTACCATTTTAAATTTTGTAAAAACCTAGCAGTAA
>KK112038.1:241877-286541 GCA_000611955.2 Stegodyphus mimosarum | reverse complement strand
GAAAGATTCGCCGGTATAAAAAGTGTCTTCAGGTTCAGTAGCGGCTTCACGCTCTTTCCAGAGCGGGTTGTATCAGGATCATACAAAGTAAAGTTGACTTTAAAAAAATGGGAAATAGAAATGAGCTTCCAACATTCTTCCAGCTGGCATTACAAGGCAACTGTTTCTCATTTGAAGGCTTGCCATTAGGCAACCGTCTTTGTAAATTCTCATATAACTGGCAAAGGGACAAAAGTGTTTTTTTTTCTGCTGGATAGGGAGACGAAATTCAGTATCGCTGAGTGTGACAAGCAGGTGGTTTAGATCTTCACAACTGATGAAAGGGGGAAAGAAACATTTCTAAAGACAAATTCAAGCGCAAAAGTTAATACGGAAAAAAAGTGGAAAAAAAAGCAAATATTTGAGTTTTGTAGCACAATGGAGGTGGATAATATGCATCTAGGTCATATGCTATTAAAAATTTCAAAACCAGCTTTTCTGCTTCTCAGAAGATAAACAAAAAACACATTGGATGTATAATTCAATTTATTCCGTAACAGAAATATAAATTTACATTTGAAAAAACGAGGTTTATGATTTCAAAGTTCTTCAGAACTTTTAGCTAATGTTTTATTATGCTTTAAATTATTATTATGCTTTAAATTTCAAAATCTTATTATTGTGTAGTCAAAATAGTTAGAAAATTTTAACTCAAATTTAAGTTTCCAGTTAGATTTAAATTTTATAATCACCAGGTACGATTCGCTGTTACTAAAAAATCTTAAGTCTTCAATGTTGAGTATTTAAATTCATTTATAAATTCACTTATTTCAGATAAATTTTCTCCGCATTATATGGATTGTTTATTTCGTTAAAGTTATAATTGCTTTAAATTCAGTTTCTTTATTTATGAAATCTTCAACATTTCTTGGCCGAATATATTTCATAAAATTCAGTAATGATTCCCTTCTCGAATTCTTCCTGTGTTGTTGAAGACATCATAGAAAATAATCAGTTGTAAATGATCCCAATAATTTGAAAAGATGCTCCCTGGGATATTATTTTTTCCAATTTCCTTTTTAAATACTTCGTATCGTTAGAATCAGAGTAATATTCCCCGAAACAAGATAATTTTGCTATAAGAAGTCTGGTTGAAAAGCGCTTTCTAAAACAATGTAAAACAAGTTATTATGTATACAAAACAAGTTATTATTTTTCCAACATTTCTCATAAAAAGAGTCATACAAACAAGGTATAATGCTATGAAATGAAGAATAGTAAAATGTCTGTAATAAAGAAATATTTTATATACCTTTACAAAGTTAAATGTAACACAGTTTACGTTTATGCCATTGTTAATTGATAATTTATTGATAGAGCTAAGTTAGATACTGTGGATAAAAATAGATTTTTGCATTTCCGAGTGATGTAAAAGCGGTTTCAAATGTAATACTGTAACGATATTCAATAAATAAAAAAATACATGCTTATATTATATGGAATAATTAAAGCGGTAATGGGCTGAATAAAGAAATCAATCATTTTTTTGTCTGTCATAGACAGTAAATCTGACAATTAGATTAGATAATACATAATAATTGAAATAGTGTGATAATCATAAAACATAATGAGCTGATACTATAAAATTACCATAAGGTACGTTTGATTTTATATGCATATTACCGAACATCCCCTTTAGAATGATTCTGTATAGACAGATAATAATTTCATATAAAGCGTCTCCCAATTTGGTTAGCTGTACAAACTTATATTTTTAAATATATTTCCATATATATATACAGCAAATTTTAAACAACTAGCTGTTTTCTAAAATTTGCAAACGGCGAATGAAAGTTATTAATACTTATTAAATTATTTCCTAGACATTTGTATGTCACTGATACATATTGAAAAAATAATTTAAATTATTAAAACAGTTTTTTATGCTTCATTTATAAGGAGATTAATAAATATAACTGATATATAAAAGTAAATAAATATAACTGATATATTTATTTTTGCATTTGTAAAATTCCTTTCATTGCCGAAAACCTCCTTTATTATTAATAACAAATAGAACTTCGAAATTGAGCTTGGGAACAAATGAATAAATTTTTAATTACCAAATTTTTAGTAAGGATTGGACTGTGTTAGCTTAAACCAAACTGATAGTACCTAGTGTCCGTACGAGTATAGATAACTTCTTAAATAGCATACTGAACACAAACAACATCTTTAGGTGATGCTTTAAAAATTGAGGCAGGCAGCTTTCGCAGGCTAAGCGCCAGCAATGCAATGCTCCGCTATGTTCACGGTTAAGATTAATATTTCACATTTAAACTACGGGTTCTCTTTTCATTAATTCTGGGGCAGGAAACATGAATAATTAAGTATGGTAGTGGGATTTGTTACCTGGATCCTTCAACGCTAGCCGGACGTGATTTCAATTTGCATCACGAAGGCAGTGAATGGAAAGGAGAGATTTCTTTACAAAATTGTTCTACTTGTCATCAGTCTGCGTAAATTCTTAATCTGAGAGGGTACCATAACGGCTATAAGGAACAGGATAGAATTTAACTTAAAACCACTTACAAACAAGACGAAAGAATGATTGCCACAATAGCAATACGAAGATTTATTTCGTACTAACACTATGCATAATTTAAACATTTCATATTTTTGGATAGTTAAAGGAACCGTCATGTGCATGTTCCTTTTAGGTTATAAAGTATTTCTCCCGCCTTCTTAGCATGTCTTTGTCGTGTAGTGGTCAGCACACTCGGCGCGTATTCGAGAGATCCGTGGTTCTACTCCCGGCGAGGGCAATGCTCAGTTTTCATGTCTCCCGCTACGAAATAAACCTAATTTCTCTAGAGTAGCCCCCGAACTAAAAAAGGCGGTGGATGATGATTCTCCACCAACAGTACTTGGCGAATGGGTCCCCTAATCCCCGGTCACCGCGTATTCCAAACGTCCGTGGTTCGAGTGCCGGAGAGGGCAATGCTCATTTTTCATGTCTCCTGATACGAAAAAATTCTAATTTATTTACAGTGGCGCCGGAACTAAAAAAGGTGCTGGATGATGATTCTCCACCACCAGGACATAGCGAATGGGTCCTATAATCCCCAGTCGGCCTTGAAAAGGGGAGTATATAAGGTATTTCTCTCGCCTTCTTAGCATGCCATCGTGGTTTAGTGGTCAGTACACTCGGCGCGTATTTGAGAGGTCTGTGGTTCGAGTCCGGCGAGGGTATTGCTCATTTTTCATGTCTCCTATTTCGAAAGAAACCTAATGTCTTTACAATGTAGCATGTAAAAATTCAGTTTTATGTTCAATGAGAGTTGTGCTACAAATATGGATTTAAAATGAAAGTTATCTCTTGCTTCTGCCGTTAACCGTGATTAAGGGGTTCAAGTTAAGAAAGGATTGTTTTCATCTCAAAGAAAAAGCGAAAACTGCGTTTCTCTAACATTGATAACAGTGATTCAGTAGAAGCGTAAAGACTTTTAAAACTGGTGAAATGATTTGTTTTAAAATTGGCTTTGAGTTTGGTAGCATGATGCATTGTTCATTTTATTTCAAACGAATAAGCTGCGAAGCCTGTCTGATAAAAAAGAGTCTACTTGTTTTCGCCTAAAATAATTTAAAGACAGTTCATACTAAGGGTTTATAGAAAGTGTTCTCTGAAATTGAAAGAATTTTTTATTCTCTCTTATTCAATTTAAGTGTAATTATTGAATTGAAGATTTGCTTCCTCACATTATTAAGTAATTGGGAAAATTGCTGCTTTAAATTATACAGCTTCTTTCGTCCGAGGAATCTGTAATTGTCAGTATTCCGATCGCATCAAAAGAAATTAAATTTTTAAGAAATACTGCTTGCATTCCCATTAAAAGGAATTCTATTCCTAATGAACAGTAAGTAGTTATTAAAAGGAATATATGCAAATGTCATAGTATTAGTTTAATTTTTTTCGCAGCGACTTTGAAATGGTAGTGTTTTAACTTTTATCTTTTGTTTTCTCTCATATTGTTTCACTAATTGCTTTACTCATTTAAATTTTGTTAAATTTTAAGTCTGATCAATTAACTTCCGTAATCGTTTCCTTTCGAATGTTACAAGAATTCCATGACTGTATTATACCCATAGAATTACGAATTTTCCCTGAAAATCAATAGTAATGTTTAAAAATATATAGTTCACAAACGGATAAGGCTTATAAAATTGAAAATGTGAAAAGCAATATATATATATATATATATTAATATAGTATAAAATTTAAAATATATTATTTTTATCAGTAATAAGACCACAAAATGAAAATTTTTAATTCCTCAGAAGGATGTTACTTATATCAAAAAGAACAATAAAACTTATAATCAGATCAACCGCTCAGTGGTTATAATAAGACATCCGAAATCAAAATGAAATACGAAATTCTTTAACCCTGGAAGAGACCCCCAATTCTAAACAATTAAATGTACCTTAGCTGTTATTAAAATATATTAAACCGAGATTAAAATAAGTAATATAAAAATAAAGTAAATTCCTACTTAGGTCAACAAAGAAAAATTTTTAAAATACAAAAGAAAATTTTAAAATACACAAAAAAAATGTTTTAAATTAAAAACTTTAAACATTTTTAATATGTGAAAAATCTGTGTTAACATCAAGTGTCATCCACTGCAAGTTTAAAAAAATGTATTTGAACTTGAGTGGATGAATTACAAGTATTTTATTAACCTATTGCAAATTTGGACAAGATATAGGGAGAGTGTGAGCTAATAGTAGAAATTTAATAATAAGATACTCAAAAATGTGTAATCAGCAAAATATATATCAAATCAGCTAAACAGTTTGCATCTGAGTTCAAATGAAATTAATTTATTTCATTAGGTTTATATTTGATATTTTCTGAATAAACACGAAGCACTGAGCGACAAAATTTATATTTATGGGAGTATTCCTATCTTAATATTTCTCAAATGTATCAATTAAATAATATAGCTACTTTCAAAAAGTGTTAACAACATGTTTATATTGTTTATATCCTTTTATTATTAGGAATAAAATATTACAAAAATTGTATTGCTACATCTAGATTGTTTATCGAATAACATGTAGAGAATAATTTAAGCTCAAATATTTTGACAGGAAACTACAGGTTTCTAATGAATACAAGCATGAAATTTGTTGCTTGTCAAAAATTTAAAGCTATAAATTACAGAAAATCGTTGTTACATTCAAACGCTTTTTAGAAACAATATGGATGTATTTCATTCTGTTTCTGAATTTTAAATATATTTTTGTATTCAAAGGTTGTTTAGTATTAGTAGAAAATAATAATTTTGAATGAAATCATTATGATTTGACTATGCGGTACGTGCTATTCCAAGGAACTCATATGGTAAGTATAATAGAATATTCGACATACTATATTTATAACTTAAATATTATGATACGGTTATATTGTAAACCAGTTACTCATTCCTTCCTTCAATCGTTAACTTAAGGGTTTTACTGAAGCGGTTATAGCTTTGCATATTTCACTTCGTCTGCATGTGAATCATGATGAGTTCATTTTGTTTTAAGACAGAATTCAAATTTTGTCTAAAAATAATACGATTGTATGGCTATTAAAATTACAGATCTTAATAAAATAGTAGATTATTCTTAAAAGAAATAATTTCAAATACCTAATCGCACCACAAATATCTCATTATTTAAAATGATAAATTATTAAAAAATGGAACTTGGACATGAACACAGGTATATTTTCCCCACAGATTTTTTTGGAAATGATGAATTATTGTTTGCTACTTCTCAAGTTTCTTTTTTTTGCACAAAAGTTGTAAAGCAGCTCCACAAGTTAAGTAAGCAGATAATAATAGTAATAATAATAATAATAATAATAACTACTATAAAGCGAAACTCTAAGAAAAACAATTAAAAAAATAAAAAAGTGCAAAATTAAAAATTTTTAATAATCAATTGATTAAACAAAAGTAAGCATAAATTTTTCTATATTCTGATCACTATATTAATTTTAAAAAGAAAGCTACAGAGATTCTAATTTTTATTTCCAATTGCAAACTGTAAAGAGCTTCTGGCCAGTGTTTAAGAACATCTAGAACGAATAACGTATAATTTGCTAAAGAATATTTACCATGTTAAGCCATTTTTATTTCCTTGACATTTCCTAACAAGACCTGATGTCCTTTTACGTTCATCTTTTAAATCAGAAAATTTATTTTAGAAATAACTACATTTGATTAATCATTCGTATATTTATTCTAACACTTGTAAAAATTTTACACTACCATTCGCGTAATAATCGTTTCTAGATATACATTGTGATTTGAGAATATCAGGCGAAGATTGAAAGTCATGTAAGTAGGTAGAAGTAAGTAGATTTTGCAATGGAATTTGTGTCACGAAATTACATGTTAAGCTCTAGTCAAACGGAAGGTGTGACCAACAGGTGAGAAAGACTGGTTACGGCAAAAGAAACACATATTAACTATTTTATTATTCAACCTTTTTGAATAGAGGCTCAAAAGAGCGACCAACAATAGTAATAGAAGATTCGCCTCGGCAAAACAGAGATCTCAGAGATATGTGTACATAAACAAAGATCCCTGACAATTCACTCACAATTCCATTAGCAACAGATAGTCTAACTACTATATCTTCACTGGACATAACGAATTTTTATAGATTTCGTATTTGGTGTGCCCCAGAAGAAATCCGTGCATGTAAAACCAAGTAATCGTGGTAGTAAAGGAACAGGTTTAGTGTGGATTGTCATGCACCTTAATGTGAAAACTAAGCTTATTAATCATACCCAAATATGCAAAAATTGCCTAATCAGAGAATAAGATATACAAGGAAATTTAAAATTTCAAAATCCTACGGGAAGAGTTGGCATGTAAAGAATAATCGTCCTGTTTCAAAGCCTGCACACTTTAGAAACATAGTTCTTCCTTATTTAAACACTTAAAATGTTGATTGACTCATACCGAATGTATACTGCGAAAAAAAGGACAGTTCTATATCTTCCAGTCTACTAGGCCGTTTGACGAAATTCAACTTGCGTTTTTCATGCCTCGAAAACGCCACTTAGTATGTGCATTCGCGTTGTTCTAATATAGGTAATTTGACACAAAATAGGCCTTTTTCTGAAATGAATGCCAATTTTTATTTCAATATTTCGATTCTAAGACTCAAATTATGCCAAACTGCCAAGTTTTGAAAAAATCGCACGAGTAGTGTTTAAAAAATTACAGCATTATAATCAAACGAATGAATTTCATTTCTATCTCTGTTTGAGTACCCAGCAGGCGTATATGGCGCTATGTTACAAATCGTTGCGTTATCACCATAGAATTGTTGGGAAAGCTGGCTTAAATATAAAATTTGTAAAGTAATAAAATCATCAATATTAAGATGCATAACTCTGTTTCACTCTTTTTTGCAATATTTTTCCTTTCATTACTATCGTTTTTACGAAATTCCCTTATCTATGAATGATGCAATACACTCTTTGCACCATGAGTACAAAGGAAAATTTTAAATTGCGCTTTACACAAAAGGCAAAAAACTCGAATACACATTGGTTTTTTACAATACGTTTTGCATTTAATTTAAATTATATTTATATATACAAAATATACAAAATATCTGCTTAGGAAGGAGAGATTTTATGTATATACAAAAGTTTCTCCTTCTAAGCAGAATTTTCATCATGGAAAAAAAAATGCTAAATGAATAAAGGTTGTCCTTTGTACTTAAAACTGAGTTTTTGTACAGAATTTTAATAAGGAAAAATCCATGGTGTCAATGACATCGTCATTCGAAGTATGGAATGTATGAGTCCCAAACACATTCTATCATATCAGTTATCTTAGAATGACCATATGTATCAGAATATCTGTATGTTAATTCCTATGGTTTATTGCATTCCTATATCTTGAAACATTTATAAGGTATTTCTTCCACCTTATTAGCATGCCTCCGTGGTGTAGTGGTCAGCACGCTCGACGCGTATTCGAGTGATCCGTGATTCTACTCGCGGCAACGACATAATTTTTCACATCTCCTGTTTCCAAATAAATCCTAATGTCTCTACACATTTAGCTAAATCTGAACTTTATCTCTAAATCTACTTTTTAAAATATATATACCTATATTTTACACTTTTCGATGCAAAACGTATTATACGTCTAGATATTACCTAAAACAAATAAAAAGTATAAAAACTATAGCGATGATCACACAGTTTAGTAATCTTTTGCTATTACATCTGAAACATTCTTTTGTATCAACTGTGTGATATTTTCGGAATGACGTTCAATTACTAGTAGAGCTACAATTACAGACAGAAGGGGGTGGGACACCAAAATTTTACCTCTGGTCGTAGAGGAAAAGTCCCACCGCCCTAACGCTGCAACTACGCCCGAGTTTTGCTGGAGAACGCGCCATCTACTACACTGGAAGGAGACATTACCAGGATCTGAGTATAAAGTTAACATGCCCAGTCAGCTGTAGATTTTCTTAGATATAAAACCTCTGGCAAGAACCAAAAACGGCGGATCAGATAGACATAAGAATTGTTTATGCCCAACAACTAATATTACACACTAAGAATACATGCATGAGGAAAGACATAGTAACAGATTAGACATAGTAACAAAATAGTAACAGATTTATAAATACTGTTCAGTAACTGCAAAAAGCATATGGATACGTTTATGAAACTCGAGACACTTAAAACTACAACGCTGCATTGCTTCTGTGATTTCACCCTTAAAATTAACTAAAACTGTTATCAATTTTGAATAGAGATGTGAGTAATTTTAATACTTGCAATTCCAAATATTTAAAGCCCTTTAATTCTCCCCAATCAATCTCGGTTAAAATTGGGATAGGATCCAGCAAATATGTCTTACGTGCTTTCCTTCATTAAATAATCCAGATGATTCCATCTTAAGCTATTTAATCTATCCCTACTAACGACACTACTCGCAATACTGTTATCCTTACTTATAAGAATATTTTTTTCTTTCTAAACTCACTGCAATGATTGGAAAATTACGAACCGACACTTAAGCCAACAAGAATTACCTTGCCCGTTATTAAATCCCTAATAAAGTCAGAATTAGCCAAGTTGGGCCAAGAAAATGTTCTACTTTGGCATCCAAAATACTAGTCAGAAAGATTTATCAGCTTCAAGCTGACATAGGAAGGTGGACCTTTTCAACGCACTATTCGGACTTATTCAACTAAAGACTAGTTCGCTGCCTTCCTGTTCAGGGAAATAACATACAGAAATTCGTTTCGAGTATATTTTTTGCCCACTCCAGAGTTGAGACTGTTCGAGTACAAACCTCAGCTAGTGCATTGATCCTGAAGGTATCCTGAATTGAAGTACACCATAATGGACTGTTATGTAAAGGAAGAACATTAGCTCGTATTTGTTACATTACACATACATAAACGTGAGATGTTCAGGTATGCAGCATATTCCACTTTCAGCAACTGACCAAGGTCAGCAGACAAAAGAGGTTAGGCTGTTCCCAACGCAGACGTCAGTAACCTTACAGACATGGGAGAAAGGAAGACACAGCTTAAATACAACTACTACTGTTTTTGAGCAACTAACGTTGTATGTGAATTATAGTAAACTAGTGTACAATTATACAAAGACAATCCTTGTAGTATAATATCCTAAGAAACGACTACATTACAAAATACAGTACACGTCCAATAATTCTGCACTTAGTGGTTCTCCGAGTCTGATAATCCTACATGCCTTTCACTGACATTGCTTTTGTAAGACTTCGTAATTAGGGGTACATTCGGCAATATTCGAAATAACTCTCCAGTTGTTTCTTGTCCTTTTACAATTTTCAGTTAATCTGGTGCTAAAAGTAACTCGCATATGTAACATTTGCTCTCTTTGTTTTCAATTAGAATGCTTTCAAAATTTAATCAAAACTTCATAGAGGGAATAAACGAAGACAACTCATGAGATTGGGATAAAGTTAACCGGCGTATGGTCAACGAATTTATGCAAACTTAAATGTAGATTTAGAAATATGTTTTTGTAAATATGTTAAAGCTCTTATTGCAACGTCAAGGACTTCCAAGTTTAAATCAAAGCAAAGGTTTCTGTAGCTGTTGTTTCTTGGGCTTTTGTAGGTAGCACACAACGCCGCAAATCGCTTGCAGAAGTACCCTGAAGCAAAATATTATCTAAGAAGGCCAAATTATGGGTGACTAAATGACCAACTTTTCTGGGTTAGTGTAAACAGTTGGAAGCCTTTTTTTTAATAATTCATTAATCAAGCTGGTTAGAGTATATTTAAGGGTGCCCCTCGGACTACCGCTAATTGTTATTTCATTTTTCGCCAGGTTGTTGTTTCATTTATCTCCGAGTTGTTGTTTCATTTATCTCCGAGTTGTTGTTTCATTTATCTCCGAGTTGTTGTTTCATATATCTCCGAGTTGTTGTTTCATTTATGGTAACCTGAGTAGTTGAATGGTATGGAAAACATATTATGACGTAATTGTTTGCGTGATTGCCTTGAATTTGACTGATGAGGAAATATTTGTTGGACGTAATTTTGTTTGACTGAAGACACGGAAATTTTTAAATAAGTGGATATTTCCTTTGTGTATTGCTATAATAAATTTCCTTTTTTCTGTTATTCCACTGATTGATTTAAATGCAGTTTATTCGGATTATATATATATATATTGAGAAAGTTGACAAATTTTCTATATGCTGTTGAGAGAAAAAACTAGAAAAACTAGTAGAAATCTGTGCGTAGTGCTGCAAGATTTTTTTATACCATCTAATACGGGAAATGAAATATATGAGAGAATTATTTAAGCATTGTAAGAACCATGATCCCCTACCTATTTCATTTTTTTTAATTTGTAAATTTTATAATATACATTTGGAACAGAAAAAGTAAAAGTTGAAAAAACAAAAACAGTGAAAACCATAGTTAATCCTTTCTTATTTAAAGCTCCACACAGAACTTGTCAAGGGAAAAGTGTTTTGAAGCTTTAAACAAAGTGAATTAACTGAACAATAAGAACGGTTTCATTCCGAGCAACTCACTGATATCTCTATCGTCAATTAATATAATGGTTATTAATTCTAAAAAATTTTTATATACAATATTTCAAAAAAATCTATACAAGTTTGAGGTTCTCATTGAGTTGGTCTCTTTTCCCTACCAGTTTTTGTTGTCAGAACTCAAAAAGAAACAAACGTTACAAGGAAAACATTTTACGTGTAATGCCGAAATAAAACATTTATAATCAAGGGAAAAATTGGATGAATTATAAACGAAAGAAATATCAATAAAATTGGTAAAATGAATGACAGGAATAAAAATAATAAAATGCTGTACTAATTACAATGTAAAGCTCAAATTTTTATCGAAAAATTTGATTGTCAAATGTAAAGGCTTAATAAGGGATAGGTTCGAATGCGTACTCAAAATGAAAATACTTTCTGCTAAAGTAAAAGAATGGATAAGTGCGACCTTTGAGGGGATTTAAGTAAAACATTGCTACATATGGAGGGGTTTTGCAAGAAACAAAAATAGAAAAATTGAAAAAACACTTCCTACCTGTAAGTGCTTTTTATTCAAAACAAGGATAGTGATGATACGGGCTGCTTCGCTGTAGGAGAGGGCATACAAACTGCTACGTAATTTGCGACGCTTTTACTAAGACTATATTCTGAGAAAGGAGAGATCTAGTTTTTTTTTGAAGGGTGTGTTGGAATTTGTTAGACGGAAGCTTCTGAATGACGGAAAATGGGGTGCTGGTAGAGTTGGCCAAAAGTTTCGGAAATGGAAAAATGTATTTGTTAGTAAAACGTCGTTATTTTTCACGCATTCGAACTATAAAAACGTCTTTTCAGAAAAGGAAATGGCTCTTAATTAGTAAAAGTTCAGTAGAGGCCAGGAAATTAAAGAGCATTTAATTATGTAAAGAAATAGTAAATTAACTGATGTAGAGTGTCAAAGATAGAGTTCTGAGGAATTAAATTACATATATACATTAAATTCTTGTTAAGTCATCCACAAGTTGCCTCCTTTCGGTTTAAGCAAAAATTTCATGTCACTTGTTACAAGGAATTTAAAGATTAAGGTAAACGCCTACTTTTTTAAGCGAAAGAGAAATTATTTTATTGGGAATTTTATTGTGTTGAAGTAGTAAATTTCTTCTTGTAGAAATTCTGCATCATTGTTAATTCTTTTTATCCTGAGAAGTTGGGAATTAATGGTATTAATTATGACTTTTTTCGAGATGTTAAAAGTCCAATTGGTCAATTTTAGCGTGTTAAATTTGAATTCTCTACGTTTATCGTAAATTTTAATTTTCTTGTAATCAATGATATTTAAGCCAAGGTAGATTATGTTGTTTTGTAGAGGGTTAGTATTGTTAAGTTTTAAGCTGGAAGGATAAATATCTGCTCCTTCAATCTTATTAAAGTTATTAATTGCTATGATGTCGTCAATATATCTATAAATGAAGGCATACTATTTAAGTTGTTCTTTATCTAGTGATAATTGAAACTTATATTCTTGCATGGAAAGGAAAAGTGTACAGATGGCTGAAGAACTCTTTCCTCCTATTGGAATTCCATTTATTTGCTTATAAAACTTGTTATCAAAAAATATATAATTGTTAAAAATGACTACTTGCAGGTAAAGTTTCAAATCTTCTTTCTTGATGATCCGGTTGATCTGTGGAAAAAGGTCTGGTAACGTAAGAATGCTATTGTAAATTTCCTTTAGTGGTAAAGATGTGTATAGATTTCCAAAATCATAGTAATTAATATTCTCGATATCTATTGTCCGCAATGTAATCAAGACTGTTTCGTTGCTATTAATGATCCAGTTGAAGTTGTGTTCTTGAAAATCGTAATCATTGATAAATCTGAGTATTTGTCTTAGGAGGAGCGTAAAACGATAGTCGATTTCTTTCAAGAAATTATTTGTACCATTAGCGATGAATCGGAATTTGATTGGATTTTTATGGAATTTAGGCAGTGCATAGAGATTTGCAAAACGATTAAAATAGTTGTTGGGGTGAATTTTAAGTTTTTTATGCAGGGCCTTAAACTTTTTAAGAATGATTTTTTCATTGGTGTTAATGAGTTGATAAGTGTTAGTACTGTGGAGTTCATTATTAATAAGGTCAAAGTAGAATTTCTTTCAGGTAATGCTGAAGTTATTACTTGCTTTATCAATTTTGGTGATAATAAATTGATCTTGCAGCTGTCGTATTTTGTCTTCGAGATCTTTTTTATTGTGTATGAGGGTAAAATTGTTATTGTGGTTGATGTTGTTGGCAAATTCTTCTAAGAGAGCTTCTTTCCATTCCAGAAAGGTTTTCGTTGGTAATCTAGTTTGGTAACTAGCATAAACGATGAATGTTTTCCGGTCTTTATTAAAAATATGACTGCTCGTATGAAAAGTAGGTCTATATTTAGGCCGAGTTTCATAAGTTCTCTCAAATCTTGGTCTTGCACTATTTCCATTTCGCCTGTAATGATGTGTTGGTGAATAGGATCCTTAAATTTGTCGTATTTCAGTAAACTGCAGTTTCAGCTTTGCTGTGGAGAAATTTCATGATGGTTGCATAACATACTGCCGAAGGTTTTAATGTACTTGAAGCACGGGGTGACTTTGTATTGTTGATCAGGTAAAAGATGTTGTGATTTGCTGAAAAGTTGATTAATTTTGATATTGTCATAGCAAGGGTGTTTGAAGTGCACTTTGCAAAATTGTTTTTTTGTTAAAAAAGCTGCTATTCCTCAGCTTAAACGGGCAGAAGTCGAGAATCAGATCTTTCGCTATTTTGTGTCCAGTGAATTTTTATTTAATCGAGTTAAGGATCTTCCATAAGGTAATGTTTTTGAACGTGTGAAGCAGATTAATGATCCCTTTTGATGAAAGATTTATCTTGAAAGTAATTGGTACATTTCAGAACTACATTATTGATGTCGTCTGCAGAGTAAAATCTTTTATTTCCTCGTCCTTTGCCTCGTGCTCCTCTTATAGTTCGTTGTTAAAAAATTTAAATTGCCCGTAAATCGTGTTCTTGTCTTGTTTATTAGTAGTCTTGTTTAAATGTGTGTTGAGTCCATAAGGGTAGAGAGATCTGTGCTGCAGAATGTAGATCGATCCTTTAAAAAGCCTTAATTTTGCGATGGGAACGACATCTAAAATTGCCAATTCAGTTTCATCAAAATTATGGAATTGAAAATGTTCCAGTACTGCGGTGTTGTTGTTGTTACTGTTTTCCGTATTGTTTTGACTTTTAAACTTCTTAATGTGCGACCTATGGTTATTGATTCTATTATTTAGGCAGTTTTTGGTCTGTCCTATGTAAATTAAATTACAGTTCTTGCATGTCATTTGGAAGATACAGTTGAAAGTTTTTCAGAGTGTTTGTGCATGTTTTTCATTTGTAGGCGAAAGCGTGGCATTTAACGTACAGGTTTTCAAAGCTTATTGCTTCATTCTATGATTTTAATATTTTTTAACTAAGCCCGTTCTAAAGGTAAAGAGGGGGCTAGCCTACTTTACAGTGTTTTTTGTAAGGGAAAACTAACCTTCCACTAAAAAGTAATAAAAAGGCAAACAGCCATTAGTTCTCAAATCGGAAGAATGGAGTTTAATCCTTGAGTAATAGTGTAAGAAAACAAAACTAAAAGATATTTTGCGCTTAAAGCTGCTAAAATATTAAGGAATTACTGAGAAAGTTGACAAATTTTCTATATGTTGTTGAGGGAAAAAAACTAGAAAAACTAGTAGAAATCTGCGCGTAGTGTTGCAAGATTTTTTTATACCCTCTAATATGGGAAATGAAATATATGAGAGAATTATTTAAGGATTGTAAGAAGTTCTTACAATCCTTAAATAATTCTCTCATATATTTCATTTCCCATATTAGATGGTATATATATATATATTGGCTCTAGTGTAGAACTTGCTGTTCCTTTGACTTTTTAAGTGAAAATAGATCGATGTTTACATGGACAAAGTCTAGGGTGTGCGCAATGGCAAAGTTTGTGCAGTTCTCTGATGTTTTTCTTTAAGTGAAAATAGGTCGATGTGTACATGGATACCGAGTTTGTGCAATTCTTTGACTTGTTATTTTGGCTTTGTGTAGCGGCGCTACACAAAACCAAAATAACAAATCAAAGAACTGCACAAACTCGGTGTCCATGCACCGCCAAAAATCGCCAATTTTCTCCAAGCGGCACCCGTAAATATATCTTTACCATCAAGCCTTCAGATGCCATCAAGAAGATGAAGTTATTCAATGGATTGGAAGAGCTAAACAGGAATCAATTGCAGATGTGTTAAACGATGACCGTATAATTCAAAATCCATTCAATTCGCAGATACGAATGGAACTGAGAGTGGCAGAAGATTGAATCAAAATAATGTGGCGCGAATATCTTAAATGCTGTTGTGAAATTCACAGAACTTGAAAATATAGTATTGAAAAACATAATGAATATTTGTATTCTCCGTAATATTTTCTAAATAGCGGAACTTTAGGAAACCATTGCATATTTAAACTTTATTTAGGAAGATTTCATGCGTTGCACTTCAAAGCAAAGCTCATTAAATATTATTAAACTATGAATACGTTGATTTTGAAAATCATTCTGCACATTAAATATATTTGCGAAATTACTGTGTGGTATTTTACATTCATTAGTACATTCAATTATACAAAAAACTCGTTTATAGCGTTGCATAATTTGAGTCTAATAATTCGGTGTGTTTGATAAACTGGTTTCGCTTACGTGCCGAACGGGCTGGATTATCGGAAGTTACCGGACTACTTCTCCTTTTTTTAGCCATTCGATCGCTGATTAACCTGTAAGATCCACTTTTTATAAAATAAATTTAATTTAATTCCTGAGGATAAACAATTCATTTAAAATTGTAGCCGTTTATAGTGATTGCTGTTGTAAAACTAATAATAACTTTACAGAAATTAAGACTAACTGTACCTTTACATAACTTAAGTATTCACAGCAGCTTCCCCACTGGCGCACTTCCTGTAAAATTTTAACCACCGATAGATGACGTTGATGAAATAACGAGTTGTGTTTAATGAAGCCTCTATTTACTGGACCTGGCATATACTACAGCATTAATCAATAGGGGATCTAAACTTTGTGCTTTGATTAAAACTACGAACTATGATGGGACGTTCATGGAAAGCCCTCGGGAGATTCTGCAACGTTGGTTATTTGAAGAGATGATAAATTCGTTGTTTGACACACAATACATTCCTTTTTATATAAAATTTTTGAAATATAAGTTTTTTTTTGTTTAAGTATTAATATACATCAAAACGTGTAGCAAATAAATAAAATGAAAATATCAATGACAACAACAACAAAAAAAACACAGTTTGAAAAAGGTACAGCATAAGCATATTTTACTGAAAAGTATTTTGAGAAGGGACATAAAATGTCTCATCTAATAATAATGGAGTAATATGGCATTTAACTTATGGGATAACAGCTGTTTGCAACAGAGGGCTTTAAATAATTCATTAAAGGAAGCAGAATAAGCTATAAAATGTAATAATAACAGTGTTTTTATAAACTCTGATATTAATATTTTATGTTAAAATTTAATACCATATTTCCTTCACCCTTAAGAAGCACTTTTTCCTGATAAGTGTTGTCGGAAACGGAGTGCATTTTGAAATAACTGTAGTAGTAGATTCGTATATTTTTTAATTGCGACTTTTTTAAATTTCTTAAACCATATTTTTTTTCTAAATTATAATTTAAATAAGAACGCTATTTTGCTAGTACAGTTAATTGTTGAAAATATTTTTAATATATCGTTGCTTTAAATTTGCTTTCTTAGAAGCAGCATTTTTTGTGTTGATGATATCAAATTTAAAGGGGACAATTTGTAATCATTGGCAGTTTAGAATCTGACAAATAAATTAATAATCAAGAAAAGGGAACAAATGATCTATTAGAACTTTAGCAAATGTTTAGTAACTCTTATAGTTTTAAGAATTTACTTTAGAAAATCTTGAAATATATACTATTTTAATAAAAAATATATACTGTCTTGATATAAATTATTTTAAAACCATTCTGTGTTAATAAAACATTACTGAAATTAATGAAACATTACTAACAATATCTTCATCTTATCTGAAACATATTTTTACATATTCTTTAGAAACTGAAAGAATTATGAAACGGAGCTTCTATTAAGATAGGAGCTACATGAATACTTTCATTAAATGCAACGATAATTGGATACAGTATGAAAGTTCTCAGTGCTATTGTAAGCAAACTAAATAAGTAAATTCAATACAAATTAAAATGTAATACATATTTACTAGATATTTTAGATAGACTATATATTTTTTATTCTTAAATCTTACTAATATCTTCATCATTTGAAATATGGCGCTCCATTTTCCTTTTTATCTTTCATTAGCAATTTCCATAGTTTGTCTACCTTTTCAATAATCTCTGTCTATAGTAAATTAAATGCTGATTAAAATTACTTCATAATGTATTATAGGTTAATTAATAACTAATTAAAAATTATAGTTCTTACTTCCATATTTTAAATTTTAAATATTAATAACATTTTCTTCAATTTTGAAGTGAATAAAAGTTCAGAGTCTAATGTACCCTAAGAATATCAGTCTCCCGACTTTTCTCGTTATTAACAAAATTTACTGTTAAAAATAAATAACAGGCATTAGTGGTTATGCGTAATAATTTCAGTATTGCGCAAAAGTTAAAAAATAATTACATGAAATTTGCGTACATTTTAAATCAATTAACAGTAAACTACAGATAACAAATATTACTTGTAATGACGTTTCGGAATACAGCTTGGTGCCAAACATTCGGAAATATTTCAGAAAATGCATATTTGTGCGTTATTCATTTAAATTACATTTCGAAAATAAAGTAAGCGGCAACGTTAGTAAATAATACATCAGTTTAGAGATAAATTTGAAGATAATTCAAATTTATTTAAAAATTTAATTTTATATATATATATATATGTATGTATGTATGTACATTTATTCTCCAATGAGCATTGTAGAGACGTTAGGTATTTTTTTAAACAAGAAAAATGACAAATGACCAATGACTCGAACCACGGACCTCTCGAATACGCGTCGAGAGTGCTGACCACTACACCACGAAGGCATGCAAAGAAGACGGGAGAAATACCTTATATACTCCACTTTTAAAGGGCGACTGGGCATTAGGGGACCCCATCACCAAATCTTGGTGGTGGAGAATCATGATCCACCAACTTTTGTATTTCGGGCGCCACTTGTAGAGGCATTAGGTATATTTGTAAAGCAGGAGAGATAAAAAATGAGCACTGCCCTCGTCGGGACTCGAACCACGGACCTCTCGAATACGCGTTGAGCGTGCTGACCACTACACCACGAAGGCATGCGAAGAAGGTGGGAGAACTACCTTGTAACATAGCTTGGGTATAATACTCACGAGTTTGTTAAAATCAGTTATTAGAATTACAAATTCTCTTAACTCTCTATTACTTTAAACTGACTTTCTGTTCCGATATTATCAAAACATTTTAAACGGTATTAAGATCAGGAAAATGTAATTTTTTAATTGATTTAGAGGAAACCCATTAGACTATTGCTCGTGCTTAGTGGCATGAAGTATTGTCATCCTGTATACATTGGTTTAATAAAACATGATTTTAGCTGAAGGTTGCCCTTTTCTGTCAAAACGTCAATATGTTGTGAGCGCATACCACATTTATTTTTTCTTCTAGGATGTGAGCATATTTATTTTGATTCTTCTAAGATGTGAACTCATTCATGTTTTCCTTCTAGGATGTGCCTGTGCCAAGGTATTGTCCGATATTAAAAGGGTGCTAGAAGACAAGTTGAAAGTATTGTGTTTTTAGAATGAGTATAAACTTTTATTAAATATAGCTATAGGGATTAGGAAATTGTATAAAAATCATTTTTCACGTATTTTTAATTCAAAGATTCCACAGCATGAATATTTGCGCCATTTAATCGTATTTTCAATTTTGATTATCAATCTTTGCAAAAGTTTGCTAAAGTAAAGGCCGCATAAGAACTTTTATTGACATTGGGTATATAAATATGTAAGAAATCTTCATAATATATAAAGGAGGGTTAAGTTTTTTTTTAACTCAGAAGTAATTAAATTTAAATAGGGATTGTTATCCGAAGCTTTTAAAGATGCATAAAAGGAATGCTTATTAACAATCAAGTTTTCAATGCTTAGATTCTTAGTTATGCGAGTAGTTTTTACACACGTTTAAAAACCACGCTAATACAACTTTTCAAAATAAATGAAATTTTAGATCCTTCAAACATTTATCAAGGAGAATTTCAAGATCAATAATTATTACAATTTGGATTATCTTCCCAAATACAGTTTAAGAAAGTTATTTAATTCATTGCAGTAAACCTTGAAATGTTCTTTGGAGAAATGTAAAGATGGGTTTTTCTCAAGCAGAATGAATTTTAATGATTACTTGTTATTTTGCAATGCATAAATTTTATTGTGATGTCGTTTTTCTCTATTCTTTTCTGCTTTTATTCTTGACTACATCTGTTTTGACTGAACTCAGAAGAAATGGATCTAGTTCATTGCTTATGATGCTTTCAGATTCCCGAAATCTTATTATTCGGTAAAGAATCCTTGTTCTGTTAGTTTCTCGAACATTTAGGTCAGTTTCTTTAAACGTTTAAATAAATGTTAATGAAAGATGAGTTATGAAGTAGTGCTGAATTTTAGATTTCCGACACTAGTTCATCAGTACTGTAAGAAACTGCGTGTGGTCTTCTGAAAGCGGAAGCCTGAAGCACCATACCCCATATACCCTGTGGCGATCTAGCTCTATTCTTAAGCTTATATGCAAGGATGAAAAGGAAAGTTTGTAACTTAAAACTTTTATGCAGACTGGTTGCATGCAACGGAGTTACGAGACCCTCCGATTCCGTAGTTAATTTTGATCAGAAATGTTAGTGAACTTAAACAGATAACTGTCAGACAGTTTTCCACAATGAAAGAATGTAATGCAATTTTAAAAGTTATGTAGACAGAAACTTGCCAGTTTATTAAATACGCGTTGCTTTAGAAGCCATGAAATGTAACTGATATGACACCCATTTGTGCGACCAGAATAAAGTAATACTTCCAGAAAGTGATCATGAAAATGCAACTGCGTTGAGAACTTGAAACTGGGAAATTAATGTCTTTAGAACCTTCCATTAATATAATTAATTTTCGAAGTATATGTTTAGCAAGGATGAACTTTCCCAAATGCAATTTGTAGTCGCTCCTGTTTTCCCGCCCCGGAGCTTTGGGCAACGATGAGCTGACAGAGATATAATTAGTTTAGTTCGGAATGTTGTCGCTTGAACCTGCGAGACAAGTTATGAGTTGTTGCCTGAAATCAAACAAAACGTGTTTGTCTATGAACTCTGTTCCTCGCCTCATAACCTATGCGGAAGGAAGATTGGAAAGTTCTGGCTTAAAAGATCATTGGAAAATCTTTGTTGGCATAATACTGCGGATGGCAACCCGCGGTATGGAATAGAAGCAAGCAAAAAATCGATTGGTATGTTAGGAATTCTGCGGGATTTGGGGAGGATTAGTTTCATAAATAAAGTATGATACATACTTATGTGTCTTGAAATGCGGAGACACTGCGCAGTGATGGAATTTAATGAATTTCGTTGAGGGAATACATGAAACATTTTTATCAGCTTCACAAGAACAAATAGCAACATATCAATTTACTGCTCTTGATCAACAGATCAATTTATTGCTTATTTGAATTTATCTGAATTTGATAATAAATTAGGAAAAAAAAGCTTATGTATTGACTGGTAAAATTATAAAAATATATTAAAAAATAAACATAATCAGAATCCCAACGAAGCACACGTATAATCAACAGCACAAAATATTAATCTTTAATGGCATAAATTAATAATTTCTTTTTAATTAAACTCTTGATATTACAATACGTAATGAGAACATAATTTTAACATTTGTGTAATATAAGTTATAAAATTATTCTTAATTAGTGCATTGTAAGGTTTATTATAAGTTTTCTAACAGTTATTTTAAGTTTTGTATCTTTCCTATCTTATTCTAATTTCAGCTTACAATTTCCTGCCAGAATGTGAATTCAGAAACGCAGAAAATGCAAATCAGAATGAGTACTATTTAAGTCGTGACTTAACCGACTCCAACAGAGAGAGAGTCTGATTTCCTGACTAGCGCGCGTTTGCCTTCTGGCTACATCTCTCTTAGCTGTTACTACGCTCGGCCATATCGTAGGCCCTTGCTAGGCTTCGCCGATTCAATTAATACTTAAGGGCCAACTAGTTAGATTTTGATAGCTTCGGCTATATTCATTAAGGGCTTTAGTTAAGCTAGTTTTAGTTCAATCTATTAGTATTTAAGTTCAAGCCCGAATGGCGGCTTTATGTAAAGTTCCAAGTCAGAACTGAATTGTAAATATACTGAGTAATAAAAGATTTTAAACCCTCCTTAAGTCTCACGTATTCTGTTCAGACACTTCAGCGATTATTCGCTTGTAAAGTGCTCGTGGGGTTCGAAGTTAGAACTAAAAAATAAAGAGTTGAACCCTACAGCATTACTGGTTATGTTTGTTCTTTCAGCGGCCGGTACGTTTGCCAGTTGTTCGTTCTTAGGGAAAGGCCGCACCCATTGGTCACTTACCAGATTCATCATCGCGAAATTTATCTAGAGGGCAACTGAGGAGACGATCGATTTTATACCCTCAAGAAAAGGGCTGTATCGTCTCAGTTAAGTTGGGGAACCAATGGTTTCCTGCTACTCTTCCCCCACCAACAAACCTCTCAAGAGGATCTTTAACTCGTCATTATTTTAAGTACCTCCATGCCGCACAGACATTGCATACATTTACAACATTTCAAGCCTTCTCCGGGATTCGAATCCTAGCCTGACGACAAGGAAGCCAGCAACGTTAACCACTCTATTGATAGAACAACGTTTTCACTAATGTTAAAATATGTTCTACGCTTCTACTATTTCGTCTACTTCCCTAGAAATGAAAATGTGAGAGATATTAAATAGCAAATTTCTAACTCTAGGACCAAAAACGAGTGACATCTACACCCAGCCTTGAATAAACTGTTCTCTTTCTATACCACATAGTTCGTGAAATTAGCCAAGCTGGCTGCTGGGATATAATTTGGAATGACAACTGTAAGTAAATTCATGCTTTGTCGCTTGTTTTCTCACTTGAAGTGAAATGAATTTGAGTTAGTTAATTTATATCTTAACTGCCATCAACTATTGATTTAATTTAGAGTTTGATTGATTAGTTTGATTTAGTTTCTTTATTTATATTTGTATTTATTTACAGTTTTGATCGAAAAGATGGGATTAAAATTTGTTCCAGAAATTAGAAGGTATGATTATGGTTTGATTAGATTTAAAAGATCACTGAAAACTCTTTCTTGGCATAATGCGATGGAGGGAAACTCGCGGTATAGAATGATAAACCACGGTATAGAAACGGTATAGAATACCCACGGTATAGAAACACAGATTTCCTCTAATATATGTCGATTAGAAAAATACCGAATGTTTATGACTTAACAAAAATATGCGCTAGCAAGGCTGCTGATCGTTCTCAAATTTGATGTAAGTTAACTTTACTACCCAATAAGAGTAGATACAGAGAAACAGCATTTACAAGAAGCACATGGCCCGGGAAAGCAAAAAGAGTGGTCTGGTTTATTTGATATGTCAAAAGTCTCGATGGCTATGTGCCTAAGCGCAGGGATGTCTTAAGGTGGACATCCTATGGGAAACTTTCTTCTGCGCGCTGCATATGGGAAAACCATTAAAGCCCAATACACTCAGCCGGTTCACCTGGACTCGAACCCATGTCGAACTACAAGAGTTCAGCATCATTACTGCCTCGTGGCTGGTAGGAAGCAAGAAGTAAAGAATCGTATGTTTTAAGAGAAATTAAAATGTTAAAGAGGCTTGAAGCTCCTACAGCCTTGAAACCTCGAAGCATTGAAGTTCTTAATTTTAACTTAAGTATCAAATTATAGACAATTACACATATTGTATACTAGAAAATTTCAACTCATTTAAAAATCACACAAGGAAGCCAGAAACCAGAAGGAGCAAAAAATAAGACATCCTGAAAATTGTTTACTCAAACTATGATGGCAAATGTAGGCTAAAACGCACGTTCATTTGTAGAAACATGTGTGTATTTTAATATGGAGTACAGAAGTTTTCTGATTTTTAAAGTGTTTTCATTTTGAAACATTTTCTTTATTAGTTTAGTTTTAAGCATAAGTGGCCTTTCCACTAACATAATTTCATCTTTTACATCATAAAACATAAAGTGGCCCACTAGTGCTGGAGATATCAAATCTCTAATTACAGTTTGAGCCATATTCGAATCCTTATAGCTAGACTGCTTGCATGATATTTTTGTGGTTTTCCAGCTAGTGTTGTTTTAAACATCGTTGAAAGCTTCGCTTCTTTTGGCAGTTAGTCCTTGCGTTATTCGACATAATCCAAATAATTCAGTTGTTCCCTTTTAAGCGTTGTGAGAAACATCTTATCGTGCATTACACTGTAACAGAATAAATCATATTACACAGATTTATTGAAAGATAGTAAACACATACAATAGACATTTTTATCATATTTTCTTTTACCGGAATTACATTAAAATTTTATCATCTAATTCCTGCTATGAAAAAGAGCAAAATAACTCATGTTCCTATAAATAAAAATTATAGTTTAATAAATATATTATGTTGTTTATTGAAAAGAATAAAAGAACTGATCCTCCTATAAATAAAAGTATAATTTAATAAATTATTAATGAAATAATATTTATGAAAAAGGACAAAAGAACTAATCTTCCTATCTCTTAATTATAAATGTTGATGGAGGTATTGAATCGAGTGAAAATCCTTTGAGATTTTTTGTTAGAATTCCCTGATTACTAGCTAGATTTACAAGGCCTAATCCGTGATCAGGTAATCTGTGATGTTTTAAGTCCCCAAAATGATCTTTCATTTCCTACAAGTCCTGTTTTCGCCTTATGAAGACAAGGAAAGTGGTACAGAAGCACATGAATGAATGTCCTGCCTAAGACTTCCAACTTTCTGAATAGAGCTCTGCTTACAAGAGAGGGCACGATCTGTTCTGCAACTTGTTATGTACGTGGTATGGTAATTAATTACCTGGAAATTTAATTTTTGAAAATTTGCTAATCTAATTATTGAAACGTATCACCTTCCAAAATACGAGAATCAAGGATACGACAAGAGAGGAAAAAATAAAGAAAAAAAATGGAGGTAGGAATTACAAATCCTAGTACATTTTCATCTGTGCACCCTTTATATTTTAGATTTATCAAAAAATAACTCAGTTAAAGGCAGTGGAAGCACTACCTTTCCTTATTGCACCAAAGGTTTAAAGAATTTCATTCAGAGGTTTATCCAATCTAACATTGCATGAATCGTTAGAGAATGCATAGGAAAGTAAAACTGATGCAGTTCTATCGCTAGGGTGTCACTTAATTATGGAGTATGGTTATTTTTATTAAAAAAGTACAAACTAAGGATCAAATTTATAACACAAATTAAAGATGTGAAATTTCTGTTTCCTTTTATAAGCAGACACTATTTTCCTATTAAAATACAGGCTTTGGTCAAGGAGCTGACTCAAAATAAGAAACCTAAACTTTTTTCATAATCCGTTGCAAGGTTAGAAACACTTCATTAGATATTCAAACTACATGGCTATGCTTGAAACTAAGAAATTTAATATCGGTAATAAAGATCTTTCTGAAGAATCAGAGTTAATCCCTCTCTGAACTTCAATGAAAGCAAGAAACTACCTTCAATACTACCTTCATCATGTGTTCTTCAATACTATCTATTGTATTCTTCATACTATGTATCATATTGTATTCTTATCACATTGTACGTCATCTATTGTATAATATTGTATTCTTCAATACTACCTTCAGTACTACCTTCATGGTGAATCATTACAACTAACTTAGAATTATCCAATTATATACATATGAGTGAACTTTGTGTTCTGAATTAAATAACAAAAATATGCAATGAAGATTTTTGTTGTTTGGATAATCGGTTAGAAACAGTGGACATTTAGGAAGAGGTTATTACTCTTGGTAGTAATCAAAAATAAATAAATGTATTTAAATCTCCAAAGAGGCATGTCATCAAACACAGATTTGCGAAATATGTTTTCACCAAGGACAAACGGAAAGTCAAAATCGCAGGCTAAAAGTGCTTCAATTTCTGCTCTCTGAGGAAGTAGGCATAAAAATTACAAAATTATCCGGTTGACGGTATTTAATAATTTACTGTATTATAACTTCTAAATTTTGCTCAGTATATTTTTCATTTTTTGTGTTCACATTGCAAATAGTAAATAATCTTTTCAGAGACAAAATTCCTATTAAAAATGTGCTATTAAATAAAAATATCAGTAAAACATCACTCAAAAATTTAAGTAATAGACCTTTTAAGTATATTTTATTCATTAATATATCGAAGAAATCTCAAATAATAAGGAAATAATATTAAGCTTAAAAATTGCTCAAAGGCACAATTTTTAATTTTCAGGCCGATGTCGGATCCTGTAGCGCAAAACATATCTTTTTATATTGAAATTGCGCTGCTCCTCATTGTAATAAAAATATATCATAAACTTCTAAATATCATTTCGGTAAAAGTGTCTATAAAGTATGTGATACGAAATACGATTTAAGGCTTTAAACAGTCGGTTTTAATGCCCTACGTAAAAGACTCAGTGTATCGATTGCAAACCTTCTAACAACCATTATTTTATGTACTAATGTCAGCATCCAGAACTAAAGGTACTGATAAAATATCTGCGGGAACTTTTATATTGTAAATCTCTTTGCATATAATTCTTCTTTCAATTTTGTTGAAATGGTAAGATATATGTTATATAATGTTTTCATTTTCTTCTGCTTATTTTATTCTACGCTCAGAAGCTATGTAGCTAAAAACTCGGAAACTTCTGCAAATAAAATTCCTTTTAATTTGCTCTTTTAGTAAACATAAAAGAAAAAGATTTAGTTTTGGGATTTGCAAAGTTAGATATTATTTTTGTTTGAGGAAAAAAACAGAGTGTATATATATATATATATAAATATATTGGTTAATTTCAGTTGTTCAGTTCAGATATTCTTAAAGGGTAGTTCTAATTCGAGTTGCTAATCTGAAATTATTAGATTGCGAGTTAATTTCGTTTTAATTGTGTTAAGAGGAACATTAGCTAATTTAAGAAGTGGTAGTCTTAGGAAGACTTTTCTTGTTGATATACATATATTTACTGTCGGGTTTTATTATATGTAATTTTTCATTGTTTTAAATGAAACGTAATAAACGGTATAATTATAATCCTAAATGAGAAAAACATTACAAAGATCACTTTAAAGTTAAAAACAAATGTCGATGAATTGTGTTATCCGTTATGCCTTGTATAAAATCTACGTATTTCTTGTAACGATAAATCTTAGCTCATAATAAAAATTTCTTATCAGGCATTAAATTAAAAACATTGTTAAGAAAAGCTCAGCTACGGTAAGGGAACTTCCCCTCAAAGTGGGGTTGGGGTTGCCAGATTTGGCGCGAATACTTCCATTTGGCGACAAAATTAGTGATATTCGATAGACAGAGCAAGAACATTCTAGCAGGACTTTTTGCTGGTTTCCCCAGAATGTTTTCGAAGGCAAGTCAAAGGCTGAACAAAGCCTGCCTGCACGTGGAGTAGCGGTTTATCGTGTGTGAGAGTATCTTGAGTAGTGAGTGTAGTGACTTGAGCTCAGAGATTAGCTTGAGAGTGACCGAACCGAGTCGGGAGATTTGCCGTGAAGCTGTCTTCACCGTCGTAGCATGATAGCCTGAAGGCTGTGTTGCTGATTGTTTCTGCGTGTTTATCTCAGTTTTTTACAATTGTAAAGCGTCTATGGAACTGTCCTGTGAAATACTGACGAATAAATTATGTTTTGATTGATCATCAAGTGTTGTCATCAATCACTTGTAATCCAAGAACTCATAGAACGCAACAGCTGGTGTCAGAAGTGGAATTTGCGAGTGAATGCCAGTGACCCGTCTGTAGAAGAAAGCCATGGCGGAGGAAATGAAGGCTTTGATGGACTTGCTAGGAAAGATGAAAGCCGGACAAGAAGAGTTGAAACCCGGATTTGAAGATATAAAGGTTGGACAAAAAAGAATTAGTGATCGAAATAAAATCATGACGAGAAGAAATAAAAATCGGACAAGAAAAACCGCAAGAGAAATTCCAACAGATGAAAATGGAGAAAAAGAAGATTAAAAGCGACATTATAGAGTTTAGACAGAAAATTGGAGCCAAAATAAAAGATGTGAAAATGACAACAGTGGCATCTGAAGAATCAGAGGATGAAGAAATGATGGAAGTAGTTGGTGAAATGTCTGAGAAAGTTCAAGAAATGAACGATGCAACATCTAACGAGATTAAAGAAAGGTAACGTAGAGATGAAGAAATGTAAAGTTGAAGACATAAAAGAAGTGGCTAGTAAAGCATCTGGAAATGATGAAGAAATATTTCATGGAAATAAAGTACCTGATTCTCACGTGCCTGAAGTAAAGATGAAAGAAAGTGGAAATGCGACTGTTGAGTTGGCAGAAACTGATAGTGAAGTTACGAAGTCGCAGTTAGCAGGTACTGAGCCATCTGAAAACCCATGTGATAATGACATGGGATGATGTGCAGCTTAAGCACAGCGTTCCAGTATATCAGAATTCCAGAATTCCAGAAAAAACTCCAGTTCCAATATTCCAGAAAAACTCCAGTTCCAATATTCCAGAAAAAATACCGACTTAAACTGTGTGTCTCATAATACATGTTGTACAGACACAAACTTGATTCTAAACAAGGATACTTCTTTTTGTAAAGAATCGAATACTATTCAAATATCTAAAGCAAAATTTGAAACCAGTTCCCAAGAAACAGAGGAAGAAAAGGCACACACCAACTGCAATACCACAGCGAATGTTGAAGTGTAATGTACACACAGAACGCGAGAAACCCACAGAATGGTGAGCAAATTATTCAGATCTTCCTGTGAATGAAAAGTCTTCAGTCTAGGATATGCAAAACAGAAATACACCTGATGACTGCAGTGAAAAGGTTTTTAATCCGGGTATAACTTAATTAAAAGCCTCAGACTGAAATTCATTCTGAACTTTAATTTATAAAATTTTAAATTCTTATGCGGTTAATTTGTGTATATAACTTGTATTTAGTGTAAACATTTGTTTCTTTATTTATCTTATATGTTTGTTTTATTGCGTTTTGTTTGTATCGAATTTGACTTCTGAAGGAGGATTGTATTGCTCGGAACATGCAGTTCTTGGGAGGGGGCAGTGCTACGAAGTGCTGCGGTAAGATAGTTTCCCCGCAAAGCGGGATTAGGGTTGCCAGAAAGTGTCAAGAAAAGGCAGGGGTGCCAGATTTGGAGCGAAATTTGGAGAGCTATTTGGCGACAAAATCGGCGATATCCCATAGAGAGAGCGAGAACATTTCAGATCGAATTCTTATTGGTTTTTTCGAGAATTTTCTCGAAGGCAGGACAAAAGCTAAATAAACCCAGCCAGTACGCAGGATAGCAGTTTATCTTGGAGAGTATCTTGAGTAGTGTAGTAATAGTGACTTGAGATCACAGATTAGCTTGAGAACGACCGAACCGAGACGATAGCTGTACGTTAATGCTTTGCCATGAAGCTGTCTTCATCTTTATAACCTGATAGCCTGAAGGCTGTGTTGTTGATTGTTTCAGAGGGTTTATAGTAGCTTTTTGACAACTGAAACGCTTTTTGGAACTTCCCTCTGTAACACTGACCAATAAATTGCGTTTTGATTCTTTATCATGCGTTTTCATCTATCATTGAAAATCCACTAATCCGTAGAACGCAACGATATGAATCTCTGATATATCGGATGATCCCAAATGTAAAATTTTATTCGAAAAACTATTGGAATTTTTAAACAATGTATTTTTTTAAATAATCCAAATACTTTTCTGTAATCATAACTATTGTAAATCTCATTAAAAATAATTTTAATATTATCTAACCAGTATTATCAATAACTAATAATCCGAATTGCAAATTTCTCAAAGATGTTAGTATTGCGTCATTCAGTGAACACATAAAAATATTATGATCAGCGTAAATTTGAAGTTCGCTACGTAAAATGATTTGGTGCCAACCTGAACATTAATTCTAAATCCAAAGTGTACAAGTCGAAAATGGTGTCATGATTTTGCAATGGTGACTGAAGGCGGAACTTGAGGCGGATTTCGGAATGGTCAAGCCTATATGACTTGAGGCGCTGTATCGAACTATCGAAAACAGTCCGCAAGTCATTTCAAAGAAAATTATGATTATGTTTTAGAAACGGCGTACTAAGAAAAACACTATATATAAATATTATATAGCAGAGCGCTTGAAACATAAAAACGCATTCGACGATTAATCGACGAGTGCAGGAAATAAAAAAAACTTTTACTTTCCCTCTCTGCATATTTAAAAGACTTTCCAGGCAGGTGAAGAAAATGACCAACATGATTTTATGGTACATGGAATTAATCTTCTGTCACCTCATATAAAAGCATTTTATTCTTAAACTCCATCCGGAAGGTCTATGTTTCAGAATAAAATTTTAATACAAATAGATATATTGCGGAAGAATCGATTTAACGAATAATGTGACTTCAGATAATTGATCAATTTTTATTAACATTTAAACATAATAGAAATCTTGCAATTAATAATATCTAAACTGAATATTTCTTAATACCTCCTACAAAAGGGTGCTCTTAGCATGCAAGATGCATATATACAATGGACTGGGACAACAAGTCATTCAGCGAAAGTTTTGCAATTGAGAAAGAAATGTATTATGGCGTGTAGATTAATAACTATACCAAAACCATAAAGAATGAAAATTTCGAATTATAGTTTGAAAGAAATCCATGACATTTTATTATGTGTGTCACAGGAAACGTAACATAGTTTATTCTGTATATCCTAGGAATCATTCGTTTTTGAGCCGTTGGGAAACCAGAATGAGTTCTATACGTACAAACATCAGAGGACTTCAATAAAAAACAACAAAACTAATAGCGCAAATACAGACACTTCTTGAAAGGTTTAGACATTTCTCTAATCCTTTTCTTTTTACCGTAGGACCATCTTCCCTTCGATGTTTATTACACGAGCACCTCAGAGACAGATGTCAAAATTGCCCGTTGACAATCGTTTCTCGTCTCAGTCTTCTCTTTCGATCCAATAGCGATCGACAAGATCGATGGTCTAAAAGAAGATACCACTCTCTTGTAACTCTTCAACAGACAAAGTTACGTCCGGAGAATTTATGTTCAGGACAATTGTTCGAAATATCCAACGGTGCGAGGGAAAAGAAATACAAATAGATCGATTGTCAAAGAAAAATATCACTAAGAAAGGAATAGTTACTTGCTAAAAATTTAACTTTGTCAATCCTTAAAAAATAGCTATGTATGCATAGGAAAATTCGGTAAATAATGTTCTGCTATGATATGATTCGCATAAAAATAAAATAGGTGATATTTTTAAAGCTCAATTAAGTACGTATTCTTAATTTCCTATGTTGAATTTCAGAAAATTATATTTAAACGGATCAGAGCAGCATATGCACTAATACTACCATGCGCATCCAGAATGGACAGCATCAAACTGAACGCATGAAATATTACATTTATCATGTTATGTGAAACATTCATTGCATTTATCATTCATAACGGGAAATTATTGAAAATCCTTGAAAATTATGCATTTCAACCTTTATGTGTTGTTAAATTTTGTAATAAAAACGAGTTAATCACTTGTAAGGTAGTACACATGCATACACACACACACACACACGCATATATATACACACAAAATGTGATTCTTCTAAAATTTTTATTTTCACAGGATATGTAATTTAATATTGTTCTCTACAGTATATATAGTAATTGTATTGATTTAATTTTTGTTTTTAAGCTTCCGAATACGAAATTTGCGTTGGCGTAATCTTATGGCTTTTTGAGAAGAGGTGCAGATACTTATTCATAGGATATTTAGTTATATTTGTTGTCTTATTTTATTTAACCTTGTATTTTCATTTTTTAATTTTCGTGTTTACCCTCAAATAATCGAGAGAAACAAAATGTGTTTTCCTCACTGCTTAATTATTAAAAAATGTATTTAAAATTATTATCATTAAAGGGTCGATTTAAAACATTAAAATATGAATAATTAGTGTCGAAAATTTCGTAATTTATTTTTTTCAAATTAACAATATACTTATACAATTCAATTTGTTCAGACGTCGTCCAAAAATTTAATAGTATCGCTACTATTTCACTATCTTAATTATTTATTGTTAAAAAATGTTTCTTTAGAAATATTTTCTAGGATACCGTTATCATTCTCTGCTATTTTTCAAACAATTGATATTTGCTTTACATATATACATGTCATAAATACGAAACAATGATAAAATTAATTTTCTTTGCATATATACATATCATTAATATTTTCTTTACATATATACATGTCATAAATACGAATAGTTACGCTAAAACTAATTTTTTCACAATTATACAATTATTTGTCATTTTAGACTACACCCAAGACTTACAGCGTTATAACTGGAAACATTAAGACAGTTGAATAATACATTCTTATCAAAAGTCTTACAAATGTAATGATTTTGATTTGGTTGTTTAATAATCTCTTTATATTATTAATAAAATTACTTACTTCAGTTTCTCACTATCAAGCAGCCCTCTTGAGTGAATGTATTTCATCTGTAATAAGTCTTTTAGTTTTCTTGCTTTATTATTCCTCAAGATTAAATAGAGTTGAATCGTAAGGCTGGACTCCGCGATTAGCCTTCTAAACTGCTACATATTAAAGGTAAACTTAATTGTTTTCTTAGGAGATTACATTTAAGTGCTAAGCAACTTTTAAGATCATTTTTGCATCAGAAAAATTGTTGCTTAATTTTAAATACCTTTACTTAACGCAACAGTGAATCTTTTAGCTGGACTCATAGTTTGAATTTTACGATTTGCCTAATAAACTGCTGCAAATGAAAGCTAAACTAAATATTTTAAAATAACTACTAAACTATTAAACTAAATACTGCATCATATTAAAGATTACTTTAGTTTAAGGAAGATTATTTTTCGTTAAGTATGTTTTATATATAAACTCCTCTTGAAATTATTTTACAATGTAGCACATGTTATGTTTGGCTCAACCCAATATTTCGAATGAGCACGGTTTTAACACCTGCAGGTTCTATTTTATTTTTATCACATTACGTAATTTATGCGAATTTAATTATTAATTATCTGACACAACTTTAATCTTATATTCAACTCTATTTACTGGGCTGAGCAACTGTAGAATACGAATAACTTGATTGTTACACGATAAAAATATTTTTCTATTTATCTTATCAATACTATTTTTGTGTCTCTTTGATTTTGTTTGCATTATTTTATTTAAATCAAATGCAAAATGTTGCCGCTTTTCTGAAATTATTTGCATCTTAATTTTTTTAAAATTTTTAACATACCTTTAATAATACCTTTCTTTCAGCCTGTAGTGGTTGGTCCGAAAAGGACACAAATTCCTTTATTGTTTTCTGTAGTTTACTGAAGTTTAATATTTAGAAAAATTGCATCATTATTAGTTTGAGAACAGACTGTTCCAATAACTGCTCTCGTTTTTAAAATGTTTCGCTATTCCTCCTTAGCCATCATTACCGATAATGTATACTGATAAACCATATTAAACTTTAAAATAGCCTGTATGGGCAATCGTTAAAATCTGAAACCTTTCAGTTTTTCGTCTTCTTTTTTTAAAGCCTCAAAGTGATTAGATTATGCATGATATTGCGTTGTTTTACTTTAATGCGTTGCTTCACTTTTCGTTCGAGTCTGTTGCCATTCAGCAAATTGTAGTATATTTATTTTTCAAATTAAATATGTCTGTTGTTGATTAACAAACTAAACTATTTAAAAGCAATAGATGTTTACATCCCTATGCTAGTCTAAATATGTATTCATGTAGTGTCCTATAAAATGCTTTTTTAATATCTATCTCCCTTGATGGATGAAGTCTACTGATAAATCATACTGTACTTTAAAAGAGTCCCCTTTTGGGTGACCGCTAAAATCTGAACCCTTTCAGATTTTTCTTTATTTTATTTTAATTATTTACTTTTTGTTGTGTTTTAAGTTCAAGGTTAGCAAGAAAGAAGTTTCCCACTTTAAAGGACTCTAAAGTGCGTTCGATTGATCCAAGCGAGATACAATTTGAACTACAGATAATTCAAGTGATGCGCTTGAAATTCGTAAAACAAAAGGGCTTGAAATTCGTAAACAAAGTTTTAGTACAGATATCCGCCGATAGGTTGCGCTATAACAGAAATGGTATCTATTTGCATGTATTGAAGTTGTAAAACGTCGTTTGCGTTACAGCGCTTGCCTATGACAATTATTCTTTGGATAAAAAGAAGGCAGATTATGCATGATCATTAGCTACTTCTCTGACGCATCATGCCGACGTTGCAGGAAAAAAACGCTACTGATGAAAATGTCCTACCATAAACAGAAGGACTCACGTACAGCTGTAAAAGAACTCCGTCATATGAAGCAGATACGAAGCGGTTCAATGTCTCTATGAGTCCTGTGCAAGATGATAAAGAAATCTGAAATATATGGGCAACTCGCATTCTTCCAGGCAGAGGACGAAAGCGAATTCAGTCTCCTAAGCGTCAAAAATCTGACTGCCGCGTTCGTTGAAGCCAGCAATCAGTTGTCGCATGATGAGTGCGCCAGTTGTTTCCCGTCTATTGGATATGCGGTATTCCATTGTAACAAAAATCTTATGAAGGATTTTCAATTTTTATTCTTACAAAATCAAGTCTGTGACTCTATAGCAGGACGAGGATTTAGAGGTTGTAAAACTCTTGCACTTCAATTGCTTGCTGGAATGGTGGTTGACGTCACTTGGCTATGGAACATTCTGTGGACTGACGAAGTCACTTTTGCCTCAATGGTAACAGAATTGTCACATCTGGGCAGCGGAAAACCCTCACATTATCCATAAATAAACCTTGCATCCTGAAAACGTTACAGTATAGTGTGGTTTTACGGTTACCTTTACCACTGGACCCTTTTTTTAAGAAACAACTCCAAATGAAATTCAAACCTGTTCCATCTCAGAACAACGGTATCGTGATATGCTGAAACATTTTGTAATTCCACAACACAAACGGCGTGGATGCCTTCAGGATATCATTTTTATGCAGGATGGCGCACTTCCTCACATTGTTCGTCGTTTAAACCAATCCGCTAAGAGAGCATTTCGCAGATGAATGGGAAATCAGCCGGCATTTTCTAATAACATGTTCACCTCGTTGGCCGGATATTACCCCCCTGCGACCTTTGATTGAGGGGTTTCCTGAAGAACAATATCTATCGTGAAAAGGCAGATCGTTATTCAGGCAGACTCACTCCAGTCAGCTTTGGAAAATATGGCTTTGCTATTACAGCACATTGTTGAACATGAAGTGGGACATATGGTGGTACTTTTTTATATTATTTTACCTTTATAAAGCATATTAAATGTTTTTATGTGTATCACAGTGCAACCTATCGGAGAAGTTTTGTAATAAAATGTTTTACTTGATAAATGTCAACCGCATCATTTGAATTATCTTTAGCTTAAATTTTATCTCATTTGGACCCATAGAACGCATTCTAAAGCCCTTTTATGTGGAAAATTTATTTCCTACTAAAATTGTATTGCAATATATTTGTAGCAAAATAATAAATAGTAAACACACGTATGTTTTGGAACTCCAAGTAAAATATGGCCACAATTGAGAACTGAGTCGGTAAGCATTTTAATCCAGATTTGTTAAACCCTTCGTATAAAATGCGAGAAGTATGATTAACCATTATTTCCTTCCGAATAAAGTAATTGAAACTACATGAACAGAACTAAATTAAGAAAATAAATAGAGTTTTTGCTTAGATCCTAATCCTTATTCTTTTGGTTATATTACCATGCATTTCTACGAAAGAAGTCCTTTCATATGACTATTCTACCTACGATTGACGTGTTATAGATTTACAAAAGAAGAATATGAAGATTGTAAAACAACTGTAAACTATGGGTTCAACGGAATCGTTGTGTTGACGACAAATTGAAGAAACTGAATTTATTGTTTGGCAACTCAAAATAGAGTAGAGAAATTTTCAACTGAAGAATTTTCGGTTTAGTGTAGAAAACAGTGAGTTATATTTTTTACATAAACACAGATGATGAAAAATAAAATAAAGTAAATTTCTACTCATACATTATAGGATGCAAAATAAGATACTAAGAAGATTAAAAATGCGTAAAATTTCTTAAAAATAAGAAAAGTTTCTGAAAAAATATTATTATTATTTTGTAGTTTATGTTTCTTACAAGAACAGTAAACCGCAGAAAAACAGAGTGGAATTACACTTGAAAGAACATACATCTTTTACATGCACTGTGCTGCATAGCACAATATATCTGAACAGAATATATCTGGTGTATGAAAAATTATAGTTCCGCAACTCGTATGAAATATTACAGGATTTGAGAAATTCAAAACACTTAGTCTGAATTTAGTATGCTTTGGCAAAGCTCTGAAAATAATCTAAAGGGTGAATCCTGCAGATTTTTGAAAGGTGGAGACTAAGAATAAAAGAAAAATTCCAGACTCATATGGAATTGGAAAAGCAAGTAGGTGAAATCCGAAATGCTTTAGAAACTGAACTGAAAGAATTTCATAAGAAGACGATGTTGTTAAAGGTCGAAGGTAAAATTTTTTGCTTATTTGAAGTACAGATGTGTTACATTGAAATTTTATCAACATGTTTACGGCAGTCGAAAGAATATTAGTAAGATTTTATTTTAAATGTGACAAAAATGGAAAAAACTGAAGTTCAAAGTACTACCAAACTTAATATTGTTTTCGAGACATAGAAAAAGAAGAATTAATTTGCAAACATGAGACAAATAAATTATCAAAACCAATTCCTGGTAAAAACAGCTTTAAGTTTAAAAATAAGTATTAACAGATTATGTATGGAACACTTGGTAGTATATATGGCAGCGAATTTTGCAATCATGTTTCAGGTATAGAGTTTGCATTAAATAAACATTTACAACACTATAGACCTTATTTATGAATTATTTTATTTAATTATTTAATTTCATTTTGATGTTTAATAGTATGTAAAGATTAGTGTTTACCGGAATGAACAAAATCAAAACTATTCGAGAGGCATCCATCTTTTAGGGTACGAAGGCATCTTTAACTTTTAAGGTAAGAAGCTCTCAGCGTACATCAATAAGTAGCAGTCGGTCCTAAACAAATTCTCATATACAGCATTCAAAAAATTTAATCTTACGAAACCTTTTAGAAAAAAGATGAGGTAGTTAAAAGTTTCTTAAACTCTTTCAACCTATTTTACTACAAAATTTGGAAACTCATTTTTAGAGAAATAAAGGTTTCATGTTAGGTGGTCAACGATTCCAATGTGCAAAATGTGATGACATTGGATATCGTAATGACCGAAAATCATTATTTTCCACGCGTTTGAGTACAATCTCTGTATCCATAACTGCCTGATTCTCGTATGTCTAGAACAGGGATGACAACTGGAAGACTATATTTTGCAGTACCTTTTCGCCCCGGTGTGAGCTTCACCGTTTGTCGTCGGGAGAATTTGTATTTTATCTCCGCTGTCACCGTTTGCGAATAGGCACTATAAACAGTCTAATGTACTTCAGTGAGATCTGGAAATGGCAATGATTTCCCCTAGTAGGACACCTTCCTAGCGCTACTTTCAGCAGAATAAATGTATTACACATGCAGCTATCATAAAATTTTAAGCCCTTTTGTTTTCTTATGTACAGAAATCCAACTTTGCTCAGGATGGATATCAAAATTGAGATATATTTCTCTTACTTAAAAGAGACATGAATGAGACTACAACTAGTCTTTTAAACCAAGGCATTTAGGTGTTATTACCGACTGCATTTTATCCGCGTGTCACTATAGGATTATGAAGCACTTTTGTAAGTCGAAGCTAGAGAATTTGTCATGCGCTTTTCTGGAAATCTATACCTGTACTTTCCACTTGCTAAAATATGCGCCGATCTCTATGCTACAGAAGCACACGAGAGTATGTAAAGAATTTAATAATGTATTACTTTTGTGAATCTTTTTCTGTCTGAAATGCTTTCGAATCAAAAGAACGCTTAAAGAATTTTAATTTCAATTTTAAAAGTAGTTGCTTATTAAGATTAAATTTTAATTTATTAGAAATGAAATGCATACTTGTGTTTATTAGCCTTAAATATGTTTCTTAAATGAGACATTTATTACAATTATCTCGTCTGGCTGAAATGATTACTTCATGAAATAAATTCATCAAACATGTGGCTTGAGACATTGAAACTAAGATGAGGTCTTTTTAAAACATGGCTTCGAAAATAGCAAGATTTAATTTTAAATAGCTTATTTTGCTAGAAATTATGATTTTATGTATTCGCACTGACACAATTTTGAAGAATGGATGTTGAAAAATCTATAAAAACATTTTAATGGCAGTGAGGAAGTAATTGTTACCACTGCACCTTCTCAATTTTTATGCTTGAAACACGAAAGAATTCATATAAGATTATGAAACTTTTACCCGTACAAGTTTGAAAGAATATTCATGGAGTATTAGTGGCGATATGAAAATGCATAGAAGGTCTGCTTCTTTAGTCTGGATACAAATAATCCGAGTACGTTTAGTTCAAATTGTATAGTTTTTTTGAAGCAGAAATATTGCATTCAAACATTCAGGCCTAAAAGAACTGTTTTACATTCATTTCCAAAACGATATACTACATTTAAAAATGTAGTTTCGTAATTCTTAGCACATTTTCAAAAATGTATTTTCAGCCTTTGCACATAAAACAAAATTCAAGAAAATAGACTGTGTAAACGATAAGTACAAATGGAAATGATTTTTGCTTCCTAGAAAGAAAATTTTCTTAAATATTTAACGCTTAAATTGAGGACAGAACCTATTGTCCGTACTTGATTTATGGAATTAATATCGGATCTTAAAATCTGATGTGGCTCCCCTGCGGCCAAGCGTTAAAATAGCTGGACACTGGTAATTAGATTCCGGTTCAAATCTTTGAGAACGGAATGGTTGCATGAGAGGTTTCGGGGTGTCTCATGTGTAACGTGGATGCGAGTCATTTTCTTATAGAAATTCCTGCCCGAAACTATTTCTTCCTTAGGTAGGTAACCATTGCTTGTTTCGACATAATCAAAGAAACCGAAGTCTGATTTTATTGCATAAGGCTCTCGGTTTTTACTAGTATAGAAGCTTAAATCAATATTCTTCAGACCGTTCTAGACTGTCAAAATAGTTATCACTGCAATCTGAAATCAAAGGTTGATATTACCATTTTTATTAATCTTATTAATTTCAATAGAAGGTACCACTTGTGCTACAAAGCAAAACTCTGCCACTGGTGAGTATGCAAAATAACATAATTTGAAATTCATTTCTAAGCAAAACAGTCAAAGACTACACATATGACCTTTTTAATTATTTAACCCAATATTTTTAAGCTGGCTCCAAATTTTAATGTCGAACATTTAACGTGGGATAATAACATGGCTAGAGCTAGAAGCAAACTTTGGCATAGGTAGTGTAAACTACATACGTAAACTGCAAGCAAGATTGCTAGACGCTCTGAAATGTTTAAATTCTCGGCTTAAATACTCAAGCAACTAGTTGTATTCTGTTGAGGACTACGGAAAGGAAAAGCTATAATAAAAATTAAAATCTTAATGTTCGTTAATTAACTAAAATTTTACAAGGTCAAATTTGTTGCAAAGACAGCTTTCTAGTATTGTATTGAGAAGTTTCTTAGAAGGCTAAAATGCAGAAAATAATTGTAATTAATTAGGGAACTTCAGAACATCTGCGAAGCAATGTGATGTTACGCATCATTTAAAGTAAATTTTACGAAACTCAAACTTGTGAGGAGAAATGAAAATGTTGGAGTTTTTTAAAACGTAAGAGTTTACGTCTTAAGTTCAATATCAAATGACAGTTAAAATTTGGATAACCATTCTAAATCACATGAATATGTAAAGTTTGTGACACACATGATAAACACAATATCTACAGTAAAAACTGGGTTTCAAATAAAAAGTAAATAGTGACCAAATTTGCTCCAACAAAATAATTATGTCTTGCGTTGTGTAACTTAAAATACTATTGGGTCCAGTGTTCTAAATAAAAAGTGATATCTACAGTAAAAACTGGGTTTCAAATAAAAAGTAAATAGTGACCAAATTTGCTCCAACAAAATAATTATGTCTTGCGTTGTGTAACTTAAAATACTATTGGGTCCAGTGTTCTAAATTAAAAAGTGAAAACATTACAAGAAAAGTTAAAATTTAAATATAGGATTTATTAAGAGATATCTGACTTAATACAAATTTTTACATAGGTGGCGGTGGTGAAGAGAAACAGGATAAAACAAAATTTTTCATACCGAATTTGACAATGGTAAGGGTACATGCCGATACGTGGATACAGAATCATGGCAGTAGACGTCAACAAAATTTTCTAGTTTAGCCTTTCCACTGGTTTTCTATAAGGAGAGAAAAAGAAATAAATTAGTAAAGAAGATGTTTTAACATTTGCGTCGCCCTCCATAGGTGCCTTCTCTCATCCATCTCTTCCGACATCGTTCGTTCTATCATAACGCTGACAGCTTATCTCGTAATCTTCAGACAGTGTTTTGTTTTTCTCGTCGACTGCCACGTCTCTCTCTCTCCGTCTCTCTCTCGTAGCTCGCTCCCAGCCTTTTTCCTCCTTTCGTCAAAATGCTCGTTTGGCGATTTTAGATGGTAAGAGACCGGTCAACTGCTCGTCAACCCCAGGGGGAAAACACACAGGAAGGTGTAGCCAATGTAGTTCGAACTCCAGAAATTGGCGAATAATCGCTGATCCACCAAGGTCAGTAACCTGTCAGCAGAACTAGCCTCGTCGAGGGGTCCCAATCCAGTGTTGGAAAAGCCTGCAAGTAAGGAAAACACCCCGTCCCCTCGACCTTGGTGTATAATATGTAACGTTGAAATTACCCTCTCCAGCAGGGTGCAGAAGTTTCAAACGATGACAGATGCTACCCAGACCACTGTCTTTCGGGTGAAGCAATTCGTAAACAAAATCATAAATCTTGATTCCCCAAAGGCAAAGGTTTTCGAAAGAATTAAAAGATTTGTTCTTTAAATACTAATTAATACTTCTATGGCGAAAAGTACTTCAATTAAAATATAATAATCACATAGATAATTTTCTTAGGTTTATTACAACACCAAACACGACCACCATAGTAAGGAAAAATAAAAAATTACTTCAATTAAAATATAATGATCAAGTATGAAAAATTTTATGTTCTCCACAACACCAAAACGACCACCATAGTCAGAAAATATGGATCCCAAATTTAGCAGAAAAGGGGGCACATTAAAAACCTAATTAAAACTTTAAACACCAACTTGTGTAAACAAAACTTTAAAAGAATTTTTAAAAAAAATTGACCTTAAGGGTCAACTTAACAAGAGATTAACATTAACAACCAAGTTAAGAAAAATATTAACTAAACAAAAAAAATTTAAAATAGTTAACAAACCAAAAGTAAAAGAAGAAAAATTAATTACTCAAGCAACTTAAAAAATCAGCGTTAACCAAAACTGTCAAGAAAACAAATTAAATCACAACAATTACTTTTCAACAAGGCAAAGAAACTTAAGTTCAACTACAAAATAAAAACAAATTAATCTTTCAGTCTGAAGCAGAAATAAGTTAAATCATTACATTTAAAACATTTTAAATCACAACTGAAATATGTAATACATAAAAATTTCAAAAATATTAGAAATTCGAGCTTTACCAAGAGAACTGAGGCATAATAATTGATGAAAAAAAAGAATCCTTCCATTGGGATGCTTTCGTAATGAAAACTTGCAAAGGATAGCAGTTAAAATTCTAAGTTACGATTGCTGGAATCTAAAGGATGTATTAGAGGTATGATACTGAGACAGATCACACAAAGCTAAAATATTCATGTGTGCATCCTCAACTAGTCGTAGTCTTTGAATTAGTACGAGGAGTGGGAGAAATAACTGATCCGGTAACTCCTCCACATGACATCACGCAACTTCACGATCAGTGTCAAGTGATTTTAACGAGCTGCACTGGGTCTGTCATCAAGACATCTCTCGAATGCGGCGGCCGAAGACCCAATGACTCTTTAGCTCTGATGATATCGTCTTCAATTGTAACTAAACAGAAGATGTAAAAGACAGCAGATAAATTAAAAAAGGGTGACTAATTCAGTCTGCAAACTTTTGAGACAGAGCAAGATATCACAACGCCTTAAAATTCGCGACTAGAAAGACATTAGCGTGAACTTGACATAAGCGGGACAAAAAGTTCACTTACAAATAATTGTTTCTGTGCCTTTCTGTGCAATATTAATTGTCAATTGTCGTACCTGTAATACTAATGGAGTTTCTGTAACTCTAATGCTAATAGATTTATAATAAGTGTATTATCCATATGCGTTAAGGATTACGTAATCTAACAAACGCAAACCGTCAGTTACCAATCTATACAGGGAAGTCGCCCCATTCTCTCACTGTCACTCCAGTACCGAGGAAATTCTATCACCACTTCATTAATGGTATCTTCCCTGATTCTTCTAGCTAGTATGTCAAAAAAATATTTTTTTTTCCTTTTTTTATAAAATGTTAGAAATCTTTTGTTAAAAAAGAATGACCAATCTATTACTTTTGTGCAAAAATCTGAAATCAGAGCAAAATATCCTTTAACGATTACTATTTCAGATTATTGTAGCAAAAAAATTCGTTAAATGTATTACAAGTTATGGTGCCTGCAAAGGTGTCTTTAGTACCTGTCATGCACATATTCGGTAAGAGGAAGCTACCAACCAAGCCCTGATGAAAGAACAGTTAAGCCAACGGCCTGTTCGTGTGAAAAAAAAACTGTCTATCTGAAAAGCGGAGAGAAAGCAAAATCTGGCTACAAGAAGAAGAAAACGTGCTTGATGCGAGAAAGACGGAGGCTCGTGTGAAACATTTTTGAATTATTATTTTTGTATTCCAAAGTTTGAAGTTGGATGTGTTACTATTAAAAACTGAAAGGTTAAATGTAATAGTTGTGCGTTTTTTTAATGTAATTGTGAAAAAAAAATACTTTGTGAAAAGAATATATATATATTTCAATAAAATATAGTTCATGTTATCGTCAAACCTGCATAAGTGTGCCAATTTTATTTCTGCGAATAGAGTCGACGAATAACATTCTTAAGTGGATGAAAACGAACCCGAAGAGATGAATTGGTCAAGGATCATGACAGTGGCGGCAGCTGGTGGGATGCATATTTGTCGACTCGGAAAAAGCTCAAGTAAATGCCTTACGAATGCTGCGAAGCATATTAAGTGGAACAGTTATCTTCTACCAGGTTCTCTCGTTTAAGTGTATTATTTATCATTTTTTACGAAACATTTGCTGTTAATGTAACGGTACACTTAAAGAAGTATTTTATAACACAGGAATTATCAGTGTGATTATCATATGATACTTGAATTACTTTGAAAGTGCATTTATCTTTTATTGTATGAGTGAATGAGTATTAATTTAACTAATGCTTGTGTTTTATTTAAGAGATATGATTGCATTAATTCTCATGCATTCATTAATTTTTGATTGCTTATATATACTCATTATTATTTTTATTTTTTTTATTGAATATTTGGATGTTGTACATATTTAATGCAGATACCAGGTGTTTATGATTCACTAGAAGCTCAAGACTTGATGTAAAATTTTAAGTACAGAGATTCAGTTTTAATTTTCTGTTATTTTAATTAAGTTGAACATAAAGTCCCATAATGTCATTTTTGACCAAACATAGAAAGGCTGATCTAGTCGCCCTTGCACAAGAGTTTGGTGTTGAAGTGTTGCCTACATTTAGAATTTTGGACTTGAGGGAAAATTTCTTGCTAGTGAAAGCTATGAGGAGCAGGTAGCAAATCACCTTCTGAGTGTTATCATTACAGATAGGGAGGCAAAGGAGGAGAAGGAAGAAAGGGAAAAAGAACGCGAAAGTGTAGAAAGAAAAGAAGAACGCGACAGACAAAGGGAATATAAACTAAAGTTAGAGGCAGAGGAGAGGATTGCCATTGAGAAGTATAAGGTAGATTGTCAGGATCGTTACTTGAATAGGAGTACCACACCCGAACGGGGGGAGAATGGGAAGGAAAGATCAGTAGAAGAGTTAACGAGAACAATCAGGTTATTGACAGTAAAGGTTCCAAGTAGAGCAGATGGCTGGGACTATTTCTTCTCCAGTTTAGAAAGAGCTTATATCAATGAAAGTGTCCCTGATGAGTATAAGGCCAAAATTTTGATTTACCTTTTGGGAGATAAAGCGGCAAATTTATTAACATTGATAAGGGAGGATAAGTATGGGAATTATGAAGTAATAAAGGAAACTGTGTTGAAAGAATTCAAACCGTCACCTCAGGTATGCCTGGAGAATTTCAGGAAAGCAAGACGAAGTTCAGAAGAGACCTTTGTCCAGTTTTCTACTAGAGTTACTGCCATGTGGGAAAATTATGTGAAATCAAGGGGGGTGACAGACTTTGAAGGTCTTAATCAGTTGGTGGTAGCGGACAAAATCTACCAGACCCTTGATACGGAAACTGCAGTACACATAGGTATAAGGCAAGGAGACTCGTGGTTCAAGCCAAGAGAGCTTGGAAAGGAGTGTGACATATTCTTTGCGGCTAAAGGGAAGTCCTACAACGTACGTAGGGAAGCTTGTGAAACTAAGATGCTAAATCAGGTAATAGGTGAGAAACCTAAGGTCGAAGAGAGACGAAGCGGTCGGCATGAGTCAGAAACCATAGGGAAAAAAACAGGGAATGTTAAAGGTTTAACATGTTTTGTATGTGGTTCAACTTCGCATTTCAAAAGGAACTGTCCCCAGATTAAAGGTTCTAGGCAGTATAATCGAAATGAGGAAAAGAATAAAGCTAGGGTAAACTGGGTAAAAAAAAAGGTCAGGATAATGATATCCTAGCGGACAAAGTTGTGGTAGCTCGTGTGGATCCTTTGGGGAAGCCAGGGAATGTAGACAACTAAAAGCTGTGTAAGTTGAAAAGGGTTCCTATTAGTGTGAATGGAACAAGAGGGGAGGCCCTCGCTTCGATAGGAACAGAAATTACGGTGGTTAAAAAGGAGTTAACCAAAAATCTCCAACTGGAGGAAGGAGATCGAGCAT
>KK112038.1:218273-240805 GCA_000611955.2 Stegodyphus mimosarum | reverse complement strand
TCCTAAGTTTTCGACCCCTGGATATCCTCAATCTAATGGATTAGTTGAACGATTTAATGGTACTTTAAAAAGAATGTTGCATCATGTCATCAGAGAAGAAGGTAGGGGGTGGCATTTGCAAATTTCTTATGTGTTGTGGGCCTATAGAGAAGTACCCAACTCAACAACTGGGGTGGCTCCATTTCAACTAATGTACGGCAAGACACCTCAAGGACCTTTGTCGATATTAAAATCATCATGGACTGGGAAACATGAAAATTTACAACTAGATGCAACTCCTGTTTGTACATATTTACAAAATCTAAAGGCTAGGTTTGAGAAGGCAGCGGAGCAGGCAAAGCTCACAGCTGAAATTCAACAAGAGAGGACAGCACACTATCATAATTTAAGATCTACCGTAAAAACGTTTAAGGTGGGAGATAAGGTGATAGTCTTGATTCCCGATTCTAATAATAAGCTTTACGCTAGATGGCAGGGTCCTGCAAATATATTGGAACAGAAAAGTCCTCACTCTTTTGTAGTACGAATGCCCGATGGAACCAAAAGGCATGTTCATCAGAATAAGATTAGACTTTATGTAGTTAGATCTCAAGCAGTAAATGTTATCTTGGAGGGAGAAGAAGAGTTTGGCGAAATTGAATCTACACCTGTCAACAAGGGAGGAAAAACTTTTTCTGAATCTCTGGAAGGATTAGAAATGTCTAATTTAGATTCGGTCCAAAGGAGTAGACTTTTAGGGCTACTGAGGAAATACCAAACATTATTTACACGTCCAGTGCAACCAGCCCGAGTAGGTACACACAAGATCGAACTTATTCCTACTGCTATTAGGAAGAAACCCCACTGCTATGGAATACCTATGGCATATCGCAAAGCAGTAGATGGGCAGATACGTGAGTTACTAGAATTAGGATTAATTGAACCTTCTGAGTCAGAAATTGCTCATCCTATAGTTTGTGTGGTGAAAAAGGATGCTACAGTTAGAATGCGTATAGATTTTAGATCATTGAATACTGTTACAAAAACTCCAACATTTCCCATGAAGGACATGCAGGAGTTGGTTTTTGTGGCGGGTGCAGCTAACTGGCTGACAAGCATCGACCTTCGAAAAGGGTATTGGCAAATCCGAATGGATGAAAGGAGCAAACCCTTGACTGCATTTGCGACATCTAATGGAGTGTACCAGTGGAGAACAATGCCTTTCGGTTTATCAGGAGCCTCGGGGACATTCCAGAGGGAAATGAATCGTGCTTTACAGAGTCATAGCGATTATGCTCAGGCATATATAGATGATGTGGTGATTTTCTCGAAAACATTTGAGGAACACTTGAAACACATTTCTCTGGTCCTGGACACCTTAGAAAAATTAGGATTTTCTGTACGTTTGGACAAATGTGCTTTTGCAGCTAAAAAAATCAAATATTTGGGGCATATAATTGGAGGAGGCAAGCATGGTCCTGATGAAGAAAGGGTCAAAGCAATTAGAAAACTCGTCAGGCCAGTCACAAAAAAAGATGTGAGATCGGTTTTAGGATTAATGGGATTTTATCGATCTTATATTCCTAATTATGCAGAAATATCGGCACCGTTGACAGAGTTGACTAAGAAGAGGCATGCCAATATTGTTAAATGGGGGGAGTTGGAACAGAATGCTTTTAACAAATTAAAGGATACTTTGTGCCAAGCGACATCTCTGGCCACACCAAATATTGGAAAGCCATTTCAGATCCATTGGGATGCATCCAATTTGGCGGTAGGCTGCTGTTTAACCCAGAAAGACGAGGGTGGTAACTATTGTCCTATTGCATTTGAAAGCCAAAAGCTTTCTCAAACTCAGAAAAATTGGGCAAGCATTGAGAAGGAAGCTTGGGCAGTCTTATTTGGCCTGAATAAATTTGATAAATGGATCTATGGGGCTCAGGTAGAAATTATAGCGGATCACAATCCTCTCAGATATTTGAACGAAACTACTCCTCGAAGTCCAAAATTGACGAGGTGGGCTTTGGCATTGCAGAAATGGAACTTGCGAATTAGTCATAGGCCAGGGATGCAGCACCAAAGTGCTGATGCACTCTCACGTCTGGATCAGATATAATATGACTAATATAATTTGTTTTTTTCTTTGCTTTCTGTATGATTGTATCTTATATTGTTTGTTCTGTTTTGTTTTATTTAGTATTGTACGGGATTTGTATTGTGTCAAAGTAGTGTACAGAAAATTTGCTTGGATATTGATTAATGAAATACGTCCTAAAGAAAGGGCAAATTTCATTCTGGGCAGGGGCGTGTCATGCACATGCTCGGTAAGAGGAAGCTACCAACCAAGCCTTGATGAAAGAACAGTTAAGCCAACGGCCTGCTCGTGTGAAAAAAAAAACTGTCTATCTGAAAAGCGGAGAGAAAGCAAAATCTGGCTACGAGAAGAAGAAAACGTGCTTGATGCGAGAAAGACGGAGGCTCGTGTGAAACATTTTTGAATTATTATTTTTGTATTCCAAAGTTTGAAGTTGGATGTGTTACTATTAAAAACTGAAAGGTTAAATGTAATAGTTGTGTGCTTTTTTTTAATGTAATTGTGAAAAAAAATACTTTGTGAAAAGAATATATATATATTTCAATAAAATATAGTTCATGTTATCGTCAAACCTGCATAAGTGTGCCAATTTTATTTCTGTGAATAGAGTCGACGAATAACATTCTTAAGTGGATGAAAACGAACCCGAAGAGATGAATTGGTCAAGGATCATGACAGTACCTACTCCAAATGAACAGGTAGATAGCAATTTATTAAAATATGTAACTGCTCAAAGCAGAGTAAACAATTATAAATAGCCCAAGGAGAATGAGATAGATTAGGTAAGTTTTCTCTTAATACACCAATATCACTCGGAGGTTAAATTGTAAAATAATTATCACTAAGCTCAATATTAATGGCATAATTTCGAATTTACTCACTGATCTAACTCTTCGACCTAGTTAACACCCTAGCCTCAACGCAAACGTATAAAGTTGCTCAGAACATTTGCAAATTTCGAGAAAAGTCATTCTTCACTCTATGAAAATGTGTTTTTCATAGAGATCCACATTTTTAATATTTTGGCAACACAGACTTTGTCAAAGGCAGTAAGAAGAGCTTTAGCCTATATGTCAGCTTCTACATGAAATTTCTTCACAATTTAAGCACCTATGGATTTAGCATGAGTGTGCAACAAATTAATGCATACAAAAGCAATACTTAACAATAAATTTAATTATACAACAAATACTGAAATTATTACAGAAAAGGTTTTTTTTTAACTTGTTGTGCCTTACCTCTATTTATTAAATATCATGTTCTTATCACTTAAGCAATGAAATTCGTTTCAACAGCAATAGCACAAAATAATTTAAGAATAGCGCATCTTTAGAATTTCTTATACACAGTCTTGCGCGCTGAAGATAAAAATGCGTTTTTTTCTCGTACAGTGTTGCCAATGCTCGCTTTGAAATTGTTGAGTTTGTTATTCAAAAACTCGTTGAAGTTCCCCAAAATATGAAACACTAACAAAACAAATTCCAGATTTGGGCTGCCAGATGCCCATATTTGAGTGGACGACTTCGTTATTCAAAATTTGATATTTCTATATACCATTGTTTTTTCACAATGCGAGAAATATACATACATTTAGGCAGAGTAATTATTATTTAATTTCTTTAAATAAAATTCGGAGCTCTAATATTTGGTGGCAACAATTTGAAAAGTGAAACACTGTTTGTGGTGAATCAACACAAAATGCCAAAATTAATAGTCCTCCTAGGCAAATTGCCCCTTTAGGCTAATAATAAATAAATGAAAGTAATATATAAAAAATATGCGAACTCCAAAAATACAATCAAATGTATTGTTACGGATTTTGTATTTATTTAAATATTTTTAGTAGAATTGTAATTAAATTGCTTTATTTTCCCGTGCAATGCAACGTCTGACGAAATTAAGAGAAAGGTACGCCGGAAAAGTAAAAATACAAGAGCGCGTGCATTTAGCATTTAATAAATAGATATCTAGTAATTTTACTGTTTTACTATCCAGAAAAATCGAGAAAATAGATTATACCAGAATATTCTCCTGCTCGGTCAAAAAACTTATAAAAGCCGAATTAATACATCTCTGCTCAGCTGTTTTAAGAAAACTGTTGTTTTTTTACTTAGTGCTGTTATTGATAGTAGCGAATTCCCTGTGAGAGAGAGAATTAACTTACTCTGTTTTATTCAAAATATAACTACTTTGAGATATTGTGATATTGTACGAATATCTCTGAGGAAATATTACAACATTTTGTTTTATTTCTTGTGAAGAGAATAAATTTTATTAACTTTTTAACGACTTGTGTATTCAATCCATTACGAACAGTACGCGCGCAACTCTTTTTGGAAGGGGGGATTTGAATGCCAATTACAAGAGTGAAGGAAGAACAAGTAAGGCAATTTACGTCCGCTTTTGCAGAGTTTAAAGAAGAAATGAAAGCTGGTCAAGAATACTGTGAAGAGGGGATGGAAGCTGGTCAAGAAGAAAGGAAAAGAGAAATTACCTGCATAATAGAAATTACATTTCAGGCTGTGGAAGGCAGAATAGACGTGGCTGATAATAAAGTTGGACAAGTTGAAGAAAAAGTTCCTTCTATGAATGAGCAAATATAATAGAGAGTTTCGGCCGTGAAACAAAAAGTAGGTTACAGAGTTTCTTCTGTCAAAGAAGAAATCGAAGGAAGGCTTTGTCCTTTCACAACAAGTTGATGACAGTCTTTCTTCGGTCGCCAAGGAAGTTGATGCCTTAAAGAAATTCGTAGAGACAGCAGGATGAAATTCTGATGGATTTAAATTTTTATCCGTTCCTTATCGTTCTTCCCTGAGGTTATCTAAATATGATGGGAATACCTCTTGGCAAGTAAGTGCATAAGGCATAGCTTTCTGTAGTGGCGGAAGCGAATGGATGGGATTCTCAAGATGAGGTCTGTCATCTTGCCGCTTCTCTGAGAGAAGACACAGCTGATATCCTTGAGACTCTTCCCAAAAACAAAAGGCTAGATTTCGAGGCTCTGTCCGGCGTGTTGGAGCTGCGCTTTGGAGAGAAGTGTTTAAAAGACTATAACAGTCTTCAATTCAAATCCCGTCAACAGAAGCCAACGGAAACACTCCAGGAGCTTGCCACGGATGTAGAAAGGCTGTGTCAGCTCTCCTTTACGAAGTTCCCGAGAGAAACAAGGGAAATCCTCGCTCTGAACCACTTTATGAATGGCATCCGGGATCCCGAAATACAGAAATAATTTCTGAAAAAAGCGGATGTGAAAGATTTAAAAAGCGCTCTGGTGTACGCCATGAAATTCGAAATAGCCCAGCAAGCTACTCGTAAAGATCGCCATCCAATCACAGCTGGGCAAGTCCAGGAGCCAGTGAATCAACTGATGGCTCATTAGATTATTTGTGCAGACAAGCAATGCTTTGACAAGGAGCAGGAGTGAAAACAAACTGGCTCTGAAGTGTTGGAAATGCAGTATTGGAGGGCACATACGAAATAATTGCAGAATACACCTGGGCGCTAAGAATAAGACAGAGAATTTAACTACAGAACTCTATGCGTTGAGATAGAATATGAGTGAAAAGAAACCAGTTGTTACGTGCTGGAACTGCGCTGTTCAAGGTCACACACGAAGGAACTGCAGAACACCTCAGACCACGGAAAGTAAGACAGACGATTTAAATAGACAATTAAATGCCATGAGACGGGAAAGGAGTGACAAGAAACTAAAGTGCTGGAACTGCGAAGCTGAAAGCCGCGGGCGAAGAAATTGCAGAACACCCCAGTGCTTGGGAAATAAGATCATTTCCCAGTTGTTTTAAGCAAACTGTTGCTGTTTACTCACTACTGTTATTGATTGTAGCGAATTCGCTGTGAGATATTATTAGCTTACTCTGTTTTGAATTGAGTTCTTTTTAATGTTTTAGTAATTCAAAATATAACTACTGTGACATATTGTGATATTGCACGGATACATCTGAGGAAATATTACAGCATTTTGTTTTATTTCTTGTGAAAAGAATAAATTTTTTAAACTTTTTAACGACTTGTACTTTCAATCCATTACGAACCCGTACGCACGCAACAATATTTGTAACAATATTATTTATTAGACTCAGAACGATTTGAATTTCACAAAATATAGCATCCATAATTTGAGGAACCTAATTTTTTCCCTTCTGGATTCGTATTCTGCCAGACTCGTAAAACGTTAGATTCAGGAATCTCCAGAATCCTTCATATAAAAAAGGGAAAACTTTTACTTAAGTTATAAAGCATTTAATTGAAGCAAAACTTATCCATTTAATGACTAAAATGACACATTTTAAGTACACAACTGGATTTATTAAAAAGTTGCTAATGAAATTTTTAACGAGAAGTGAATCTTGAAGACTGACTGTTATTTTCTTAATATAATTTGATCAAAAATACTAGCTTCATACTTCAGATTGTTTAAGCTTTTCCAAAATCTTTTTAAACGAAAGCACTTGGTTATGAGAGAAAATTTTTTAAAGGAGATGAAGATTAAACATGCAATGTTCAATTTTTCAATTAAAAAATGTGCGATGCACCTCTAGGGCGATGGTAGTAATTCTGGTGCACTGTAAATGCAACACTGCTAAATAAATACTTATTGCGCGGTACTAAAATTAATCTTTTCAAAGATCTGAATAAGAATATTTGATTCTTTTCGGCTCACGTCGACTTGAATGTCGAGAAAATAGAGAGTTAATGTGTTTACTAAACTCGTCTATTTTCTAACATTCTTAAAATATTAGGAGTCATGGACGGTTGTAATGTTCTATTCTTGTTTATTTGTATTAACAAACGACCTGAGCGGCTTTACTTTCAACGAAAACAAAGTTTTGTTTTGAATTAAAGGGGAGAGAAGTACGCCAGCGTAAAATTTAATACCAAGCCAAAAAAAAACTTACTTTTGATATGGTAAAATTAGTTAATTATTTTTTTTAAAAGAAATGAAACCCTTAACGTTTAAAGACGTGAAGAAAGAATAGCTAAGATTAATAGTGAGCCTAGCATATAAAGACAGTCAAACCGCCCAACCGCTATAGTGGTTAGCGTCGCTGACTGCCGTGCCGAAAGGCTCGGGTTCGAATACCGGAGAAGGCATGGATGTTTGTAAATGTATAGTGTCGGTGCGGCATGGCAGCACTTTAAATATGCGGCGAGCTGAAAGACCTCTCATGTGGTTTGGTGGGAGAGGAGTGGATGATCCTCGGACCCATCCCCCCGGAGTGCTTTCCATCAAAATTGGGGGCGGAACTGAGCGAAATCGTACTGTCACCTGTTAGATGCTCAAAGCTGTTGCCAACGGCAGGCGTAATCTGAAGCTCCTTGACATGAGAATTCTCGTGGGCTTGGGATGAAACTGTCAGATAAGTGAGCATAAGCAACAACAACACCTTCAAACCTTCAACCGTTACCGTCTTACTTTGCATAAGTTACTGTACGATGAGGAACATCGTACAGTGAGGAGGTGAGAAAGGAAAACATAAAAGAACAATTGCAGCTTTATATGTGAAACGAAGCAGAGGTTTTTGAGTTTCTTATGAATGGGCAAAATTGCACAATTAAGTGTTATAATAATACTATAATTCCTACGTTCTTTGCATTGTATTCATGCAACAGAAACGTTTTGCCTCAGGCAATAGACTTTTATAACAACCAATAAAATTGATACCGTATTGCTCTTTTTATTGTACAAATGTAATTAAAGTTCAGTAACTTTGATAATACTTAAGCAACGCTTTTGCATAATTAAAAGAACCAATGTTTCATTCCAAAATACCCTATTACTAAAATACGAGCAGTTACCTATTTTAACCTTTCTTTGTTAATAATACTCATTGAAGTTTATTAGGATGCGATCACAAATAACTACAAAATGAATAGGAGTACCAGGGCTAACAGGCGTCCGAAGTTAACTCAAAATCACAATTATTCAGGGAGCAATTAGAAATATAGGAAAGAGGAGAATTTTTTATTATAATTAATTAAAAGTTTTGTTAATAATTTGCCTCTATTTCCTAGAGTTTAATATGGAGAATAGGTTCATTTGGTTATGTTAATTCGAAAGAAGGTGTTGTAAATAACGGAAGAATAAACATCATTAGAACTAAAGAAATTAAGTTATAAATGACATTAAGGAAAAACATTTAATGTAGAACTCAAACAATGACTGAACTCAAACGTAGTAATATATATATATATATATAGGTTTTTATCTTTTATTTTACAATAATTATATATTTCGGATTAAGTAAAATACGAATAGTGTACTGTTGTGGAAAAAATTACTCCCATGTGTTATAAAACCATCTCTTATTACTGCTGTTATCTGACTCTGTGATTACTTTTTGTACTTTCCATAGACAGTTTTGTTCTATGCGGATACTTTCTATCATTTACTGTTAAAAAATTTTCTTAGACAATGTTCCGTTAAGAAAGATTTTTTCTGTATTTGCATTTTTTATTTAAATGTTTTGAGTAACGTAAATGCATTAATCAGAAAGCTTACTCAACTGACGCAGTTTTTAAAATCGAAGCATGGTGTAACAGCCAAATATTTGTGAAATATGTAGCCACATCTGCTTATTAAAATAGCCTACATTCATACATATTATATTCAAAAAACATCAGTAAGTATAATTTATATGACCTTACTAACGCAAGCCGAATTAGAAGCAATCAAATCAGATTAAACATTTCTACAGCTTGAATTTCTCTAAAAATTGGAGATCCACTGTGTTTTGAGAAAATTATTTAACTTTCTGGGGATTCAGAAATAAGAAATTTATGTTTTTTAAGCCACAAAATTTGTGTTTACATTACACCCAAGCATAAGGACATACAATATAAGAAATCGTCAAATTAAATTTATGCATTCATGCAACTTGTGATTCTGGAAAAATACAAAATCCCTTGAATTTCATGATTACGTTTCTTCTTTACACTAGGTTCAAAAGTAATAAATATATTTTTGGAAACAGAAGTCTTATTTGCGTAAGAGAAGACATATAAACAATCCAATAAATCCGTTGTTTCGCTATCAGCAGGGCAAGAAATGTAAGAGAAATTGCGTTCTTTCCGAAAATCTTAGAACAGCTAGTCAAATGTGATGTTTTTGCTTTCCAAACTAAATCAGGAAGAGAATGTAAGCTATGCTGTACTTCCTTTCAAGTACTTTGCTAGACTGAAATAGGATTACGAAAAGGAAAGGATCACTTTGTTATATAAAAATCAGAGGAAATTTTGAGCTTGAAAAATCTGCACTTCAAGCAATAACAGTCTGAAAGAAGTTGCCTTGAATTACCAGAATATTTGAGTGTAGGCAGGTTTCAAAATCAATGTCACATAATTTAAGGGGTAATAGAAACGTCATTACACTGCCAAAATTGTCTACAGTTTTCTATACTATACCTTAATTACGGAGATAATTACAGCCTGTAGTTTTAAGACACCATATTCCCTTATCTAAGTATTCTTCTTGTAAAGTCATAAGACATTTTTCTGCCTGAAAGATCCCATATAAAAGCATTTAAAAGAACAATACAATTTGAAAAATTTAGTATTGATGTATATTCTACTGGAAAATGTTTATCTCGAAGAATTTACTACCAGACTCTACATATTTAATTAAACAGTAATTTAATCAAATTCCGTACACTTCTCTGTAACATTTCAAGTATTCTACTATATAACAGAGTTAGAATTATGTGTCATTTTTATTCACTCTATGTATAATATGCTACCGAAAGAATTTCGTGTAAATTGTCAAATTTTGTACTCTTTTAAGATTTATAATTTCGTTTATTAGTGGCAATATTTGCGAAGTAAGTAAACGTTTTCTGATTCTGAAAGCTTTTAATTCCTTTTCATATATTATACCGTAGAAAGGGATATTCAAAGATAAATGGCAAAAAATCTACAATTTACCAAGTCATTTACGGTTCATTTCTCTTTTTACGTGCTTCTAGATTTTTATTTTGGACATATATGCGGAAAATATTTTAGGAAACTATTCTTATTGCAATAAACGGCCTTTATATTTACCTGAAAATTAGAATGATCCAATACCTCCAATAATATCCTCAGCAACAAATAAAATATTTTACATAAAACATTCTGCATTCATTATTTATAAACTGAGACTAACATTTACTAAAATTAGAACTTATTAGCTAATAAGTATGTATATTAGAATTGGAACTATGTAATTTGATAACATTATTAGGTATTTATTTATATATATTCTACTTATAAATGAATTTAAAAAATCATGTTTTTGTGAGGAATTTTCTAGGATTCATTTAGATACAATCCACTAGCATTTATTACATACTTTTGATAAAGTTAAACTAATATATTATTTTTGTTGAGTAAATTGAAATTTAAAATAGCCCTTATAACAAATTACTCTTCTGAATTACATTAACATAACGCAAGATTAAAATATTTCCGGAAAGTTTTACATATAATAAAAATCGTAATTTATCAGTCTGATACAGTAAGCAATTTTTCATATAGAGTAGTTAATAAATAACAAATTGAAACAAGAAATGTATGTTTCATGTGAATGAACTCCTGAAAATGTTACAAAATGGAAGAATTATTTATTTTTAAAAGGGCCTTTAGATATTGCCTCAGAATTAAATGAATTTAAGATTTAGTTATAAGAAAGGATTTTAACACTAAATTTTCTTAATAGAATTTATTAATTCTTAGAGTAAGAAATGGTTTTTAAAACTATCAAAAACAGCCAAATTCATATTGCAATTGAAAATTTATAAAATAGAGTATCAAGTTAAGCTTTCCTCAGCATACGAAAAATTTATTTCTCAGACTAGTATAGTGATCTATGATTTTCAATATATAAGAATCTTAATTTTTTTAATTCAACTGCATTAAATTTATAAAATGCAGCATGTAAGTGACTTATTATCAATAATACAAATCCTAACTTTGTTTAAGGTTTTATACATAACAGCAGAAAATGTATATGAATCAATTTCATCTAGAAATGTATGTGATTATAATTCATTATATATGAAGAATATATATATCATTATAATTCATTATATATGAAGAATATATATATCATTATAATTCATTATATATGAAGAATTAGATCTTCATATATAATTTTGATAAAACGAAAATAAGTGAAATGACTTGTCTAGCTTATATACATAAAAAAAAAATTGACAGTTTCTCCCGTTCTACTGAGCCGATTGACGAAATTCAACTTGCGTGTTTCATGTTTCGAAAGCCCGGCTTAGGAAATGTATCAGATTTATATATAGCATTGTTCTAATATACGTATTATGAGACAAAATCGGACTTCTTCTGAAATGACATGCAAATTTTTTCCATATTTCGACTGCACGACTCAAATTATGCCAAACTGGCAAATTTTGTAAAAATTTGAAAACGAAGTGTTAAAAAATTAGCTCTTAAAATTTTTGCTCCTCAATATTAATTCAATTTCATATACATTTATCCCTTTTTTATTAAACTTACTTGATTCCTTCTTCCAGAATTCGAAATTTAGTCTTAATCCAAATATAATTCGCACATTTTTTATGATTTATTTAAAAAATTTGTATTTTTAAATAATTTTTACAAACTTTCCGGAAAAAAACTTGTATTACTATCTATGGAGTTTTAACATCAACTTAAAAGTAGATGGATTTCTAGGCACACGTGCAAAAAATTAGAGCTTTTTATTCAAAACTTTCTATGATATATATGAATTTACATATTGGCGCATTTTGAATTTTGGCATGTTTGTCATGAGCTATAATAACACCAAATGTGGCTTGCGCACTTTGTTAAAATTACTTTTGAAAGAATGAACGATGAAAAAGTGTGAAATATCCACACAATTTATTAACCCCACCATTCTGAAAATATGAGTTTTCATTTTTCGGCCATTTTCAGTTTCATTTATTTATCGCGGATCATATATGACATGTTTACTTTGTTATGCTACGTATTGGTTGTGTTTCAATGATAGCACAATGAGAACCTGCGTACAATATTGTACTACAATAAATCAAATGTTTATCAAGAAATCACGTAATCAAAGTTTGTAACCATGATTTCGGTTACCTATGTGGGGTATCTTGAGCTTTCCTCACGCATGCTTACGCAGAAGGATTGTCTTAGGAAAGAAATTGCAAATAAGCGCAGAATAGGGCAAGTATGAGACTCCCAAATACGGTTGAAACTTGGACTATATTCATATATAATTTCGATTAATTACATTTAAATCAGTAAAATAGAAAGATATTTGTAAATATGATCTTCATTTAATCTCATTTTGCCCATACTGATCTAAATATAGAGAGGGCATAAATTTATAAATATATGAAAATGAATGGTGGTGCTATTTTCGTACCATTTGGAAACCGAAATTCATCACAAAGAACCATATGCAGACAAAACGAAGTCAGCTAGACTGTAATGTTTCTATAATATAGACCTTGAGGATTGAAAAAATGTTCTACAAGAAGAATCGAGGATCTTATAACTGCGGAACAGTCAAAAATATAGTCAGGACTTAATGCTGTCTGGGCATGACGGTAGGATCTTGGGCCATCTCTTCCAATCTTCATACCACTAAAGTTCTGGGTTCTGAGTCGAGTCATAGTTTTTATGATCTCTCGATTAGCATTAATTTCAAAAACATGGTAGTCGGTTTTATGGTGTTTCCTCTAAGTCGTCACCTTGCAACAGCATTTGCATCGTCAAAAGTTATTTGATTATTATTACTATTGTCTAGATCTCTCTCTTCTTTGGCAAGCCTGTCAAAGATTACGTTTCCAGGAATGGCAACGTGAGAAAGCATCCACTGCAGAAATCCGATCTTATCTAGAGTGCCAATTTCCTTCAGCTGATTCTGAATATATTGGTCAATTGGATGACGGATCTTTATTTATTGCCTATAAGGCAACTCTAGAGTCATAAAAGACAACTAAACTATTTGCCTTTTCCGTATTCTCAAGTAGAAAATATTCATGTAAAGCTTTATTTGTTGCTCTCAGCTCGCTGGTGAAATATTAGACGAAAGGGCTAATTTTGCGGTTCATGGTAAAATCTTTCGTTGTCATTATATGTATACCCTCTCCGCCCTTCTGGATAGTTTCGTCAGCTGAACCCTTAGTATGTGCAGAGATGAGGTTACTATCTGATACTAATTTGATAATCTGCATTCCGTCTGCAAATACAGTATTTGTTATGTCTTTCTCCGAAACTGGTCCTATGAGGTTAGTACAAATTGTAGTGTTCTTGCGGATAGTTGGGAAGAGTAAAATTTCTTAATAATCTAGTAAAGAGTAAAGGTTAGTAATGTTTGTAAAGCGTAAAGGTTCTTTATAGTTAAGAAGATTAAAGGTTTTTAAAGTATTACAAAGTTGCAATGACCAAGACAGATCATTTGTCTTAATTCAGAATCGAATTGTAAAGCAGATGAACTTGTCTGGTTTTTCTAGTCCCATTCATAAAGGATTTTCATGTGATATGATCTGATTAATGGTTTTTAGGTTTGTTAGTGAATCTGACGGTTTGGTTCTTTCTTTTACTATTAAGAGTTTTGAGGCCACGTTCTAGAACCCAAATTTCAATGTTTATAGAGGAAACTGTGCCACCAATCGTTTTTGCTGCTCTACTCCGGATTCTGCCTATGTGCTGTGACTGAAGCATTGGCCAAATAGAGCTGGCACACTAAATGTGTGGTTTGACTAGCGTCGGGTAGGTTGTTCGAAGAGATTTGCTATTTGCTCTGCAGTTAGTGCTACATAATCTTTTCAGGATTTTTAGTTTCTTGAAAGCTTTATTTATACAGTTCTTCATTTGTTTAACAAACCGTCATTCAAGATTAAGTTGCACTCCAATATGAAGGAAAAATGAGCCCATTATGAAGAAAAGAACTTCATATTATGAAATTCGATGGGCAGAAAACAAAAACATAATTCAAGGTCTAGGGAAAAAATTTTATTCAATATTTGCGCGTTATACTAACTCTAATTTAAGTAAGCATAGAGCAATTAAAAATTTTATAACATATTTCCTCCCTCCTTTTCGCATGCCTTCGTGGTGTAACTCTACGAGCGGCGGGCGAACTAATAGGTGGTGCATGATAATTCGTTACCAGCAGGGTTTGGCAACTAGGTTCCCCTTATAGCCAGTTGCCCTTTGAAAGGGAAGTATATAAGGTATTTGCTCCCTTCTTTCGCATGCCTACGTGGTGTGACTGAAAACACGCGCCATTCGTATTCGGGAGTCTCGGAGCCCAAATGCCGGAGAGAGTACCTTATATTTTTGACGTATAACTACGACTCTATAGGTTAATTATCATGAAAAATGTCCCAAATGGTACGCATATGAAAAACAATAAGTTGAACATCATTCTCTGAGAAAACTCGCTTATATTGTTTACATATGGAGAAAACCCCAAATGCTTCCCTGAACAGGCACGTCACTTTGCCACTAGAAATCGAAAACAGAACGAAACTAGTAATGCTGTCTGCTTGTGTTTTTTGGCAGCCACCGTTAAGGGTAAAGTTCAGTTTTAAAATCCTATCTATTTCGGAGCGTATATGCGAAAAAATCTGAATACAAAGCAGTGCTTCTCAGAGAAAAATTCTTTTTCGAACTGCCACTACTTTCCCTTTCTGTTAAAATGGAAATCCACTTTGAATTTCAAAAAGGGATTCTATAATTAATGTATTCGAAACATTTTCAAAAATTTATAAATAAAACGCGTTAATTTCATTGAATGCTAGTAGCGCAAAAATAATCTCTGCTTATAACTGCTACCTAAACATTTTGGAGAATTATCAAACATTAGTTAAACGCTTGAGATTGATAGGTGATAATCCTAACAAAAATTATGCGAAATTTCCATACCATATTTCAAGAATATAATTTGCATTCCGAAGCGCAAATATTTAATTTCATCATCAACAGAGTATAGGAATTAGGAGTTATCATAAAATGCTTTTAACTAACTAAAATACTTATAAGCATTCTCTTATATAATAATTTCCCTTTTCAGTGAAAAATTAATCGAATTTTGAAAATGATGTTACTGTTAAGATTTCAAATTCATTCATTTTTATCAAAATGTAGTTTTACATCAACTAAGATAAACGAAACTAATTTATAAAGCATTTATGGTAGCAGCATCTATAAAGCTTGTAGATCGCGAGTTTTATATCTCAAAGCTATATTATTTCTGACATTCAAGCTTACGATTATCATAGCAATCATTTTCATGTTTTATTTCATCATAGCAATCATTCTTCATTACAAAATCAATCATTTTCCGTTTCATCAGAGCCATCATTTTCAGTCGTTCAGAAAATTTAGAACCCAATTAACTGAGCAATTGACTTTTGATAAGTGTACCTGATTTTTGTTTATGGTTAATCGAAGAATAAATGGTATTTATTGGTCATAATAAATTTAAGACTCTAGCAGATATAAATGTTTCTGCGTCATGAGTGAATGCATTTCATCTCCCATCTCTTAACGCCTTATTCATTACGCTTTTTGTCTTTCTTTCCTAAAATTTCAAATACAAGCGAGTATGCCTAAGCAAAATTTCTTGAAGTATTTCTCGTATAGAATGTTTTCAAATTGTATTAATTAGACCCCTATATTAACCTGATGCCGGCTATGTGAATTTTTCGCGAGTGTCCAACTGATGGCATAATATTTGTTTACAGTTGATATATTGCAGTATGAAATGCTCACTTGAATTCAATTTCACTGTCGTGGTTTTAGCGTACTTTCCTTGTCTGAATAAATGTAACCGATAATATCCATTTTATGCGTTTGGTATTTTTACCGTCTTATGTAGGGAGCCAAAAACCCAATTGCGCCTTGAACAAAACACATATTAGGAGCTCGTGCGGCAAATGTAGTTCAGCATTCAATATACAATATTTTGTAGCAATAACATAAAATAATTCATAAATGTCTTGTTCCACAAATGCAGATCTGTAAAAAACGCTTTTTTTCGGTAAAAATTACCAAATCATGCTTTTCTGATGTAAACAGAAGCTATTTTTAAGCCCAGACTGTAATAAAGAAATTTGAAATTTAACGAGTAAGTTCTATGTGCAGATCTCTTTCTTAAATTTAGATAATCACTGAGATTTTAAATCAACCACGTTTACTACCGTGTTTTATATATTTATACCGAGAAACATAGTTTATGACAGCAAACGAAATGCTTTCTTCAGTATTGCAGCTTATTATAAGGGGAATATTCAACGCCTATATAGAACTAAAAATGTTGCATATTTTAAATAATAACTCTTCTTTAAAGGAACACATATTGCGTTCCTCTACGATATAAAAAGAGGAGAAGAAAGAAAAAGTTGAATTATTTTACGACGAAGAAAATATCGCACACGTTACATAGAAACTCGCTTTTATTACCTGGAGTTTCGAAATACCTTTTCGATATTTCGAACTTATGCTTTGAAGATAGGCAAAAAACGAATCTCGTTAAAACTTCAGTTCGTTCCTCACGTATCTATCAACAAATAAGCATCTCCTTGCGCTCTTCTCCGGGATCATAAATGAATAATGCAGTTCTTCCTGACACTTTAATACCATCCAACGGAGTTTAGGGAGCAACTGGTTGCCGAGAGACATCTTCCAGAAAGAGCTTAGGTCATTGCATCCTGATCTTGATGAGGGAAAGTATTTCGTCCACTGTCGCTCTGCGTAGTTTCAACTCCAGCAGAGCTTATTACGCGAACTGACAGGCGCATCTTGCATGAGCAACAAATATGTGCATATCTCAAATACACCGAGCAGGAATTTACGGATTAAAGGATAAATGTGCCTCATAGAATAGGATCTAAGTATGTTCTAGAATTTAGGACGTGAATAAATATTGCAGTGGATTACACACAAATATACACACGTGAGCAACATTTTCAGAATTTTGCATTCATTTTTAAACGTTTACTTTTTTAAAGAGATAAATCTAAAATAAATTCTAACTTTAAAAACATTTCAGGAACAAACTATCTAAAGAAACCTACAAGTTATGTTTTGAACTAAATCAACTAGCTTACGTTTTAAAGCTAATCTGTTCTTTCATGTTTTATTTAAGAATGCAAAAAGGAGTACTAAAAAGCATTTAGTGAGCGGCTGATGAGAAAGGATTCAATCCTTGGTTTATCGATTACACATGTGCCTTGCCCATAAAATAATATATGAAGTAAATTTAGGAGTGAGCTTCCAGTTAAGCGAAATATGAGTTTACCTTGTGAATGCAAACAACGAAGAAATTCAATTGGTAATTATATTTGAGTGTCTGTATCTTATATACTATAATATTTACCAGTAAAAATTCTGAATATTTCTTTTATTGAAAAAGATCTAATGCTAACTTAATTCGTTCCAGGACATTGGCTCAGTTTCTTTGCTTTCTGTCTCCTATGATAGGTTTTAGCGGTATATACCCTTCATTTTCATGTTAAATGTTTACTTAGCTGACTTGGAATACTTAATTTATTAATATCAAAATGAAATATTTACTGTCATTTCTTTGGAAGCAGCTGAAAACTAGCCAATGTAATAATAAATAATAGTTCAAAAGAAAGAATTTAGGCCTAACTTTTCAATTTCCTGAAAGAAAAATTCTAAAGCTATCAATTAAAACATGAAAAATAACTGCCAAGTAAATTTTTTTAACTTCTCTGATAAATTCGCACAAACATACAGCACGCCATCGTGAGCCTAGTTAAATCTTTGGTCTAATAAGTGCATTAAAACATTGAATATTTTTGTACATTTGATGCTCAGAAAAATCTTAACTCAATAATGTAAAACTTTCTGATGTAATTTAGTAAAAATCAAAACAGGTCTGATGAATTAGTCTGAAAGAAATAAACATATTAAATTCTTATAAATCGAAAAGCTTCTGTTTTCATCATAAAATATTTAATACCATTTTGTATGCAGAAAGTATTCAATTTTATAATGTCTTTCTATTTAGTTTCGTAAAATCAGTTAAAGGTGATAACCCTTGATATCAGTTGAGCAAAATGACTGCTAAGCAGGTAGAAAATGTTTTTTGTGCTCTTCAGTATGCAAATTTACGTCTTAATAATCTTTTATAGGGTCATTTTAGAACGAGATATGGATAAAAATATGCTCTGGCTTTGGATTGGCTGTTTAATAGACCAAAACATGACTTTAAAGATGGGCATCAAGAAGTCTGGGTTTATCAACATCTAACTACTTTTATGTGGCTACATAAAGAATCTAGTTTTTATTTCGCCGCTGATTGTAAGTGTGGTTGTTCTTTACTAAAGCATCACAACAACTTCTATTGTGATATGCATCTCCAGAATTTGTTAGCATGTACATGATCAGACATGCTCGTGTTGCTCATGTGATCATGCTGAAACATATTTACGAAGAACTTGAATATAGCACCGATATCTGTCGTGTCATAAAATGGTTGTACAGAAAATGTTTGCAATAAAGATATATAAATTTTAGGACATATCCTTCCAACGGCATAAGTTTTTAAGCAATGGTATTAAATTCTTGTTTCCATAAAACTTTAAATGTATCCATTTCTTCTAGACTACCCTGCACCTTACTCCATATCGGCAACATCTCAGCCCACCTAGCTTGCAGTTTTTGAAAGACTATCTGAGAAAGAATACAAATCTATCGCTATAGTTATGAAATAATTAACACACCATTTTATTAAATTAGAACAATGTGTAAATAAACCAAAGTATTTGTGAAACTTTTATTTAGGAATCTGCCAGTGTTCTCCATTGTTCTACCATTTTATTCATAATAATCACAGGAAATACGAGGTTTTTAAAATCGGTTCTTTTGAAAAGCGATGTAGACCGCAAATATTTCTGAGAAATTTCTCCAATTTGTTTGCAAATGTCAAATTAAAAATCTTATATTGAAATTTAATTTGCACTATCTTCTTATTTAGTTTTAACAGAAAGATTTTGCTTACAATTTTTAAGCAATATTAAATTCGGTAAATAATTTTAATTAATTATGTCAAATAGTTGAAAATTTTGATTTTATTTTTCCAGTCAAGCGAGCGTAATGCTAGCTAGAACATGAACATTAATTGTAAGGTTTTAGTTTAAATTAACAAAGTTTTATTTTAATTTGACTTTTTCTACCTGTTCTTATTTCAACTTCCCGTTAGAATAAGCGCGCGTTTCAGCTTTATGCTAATTTGAAGTGGAGCCAAGTTTTATTTAAGCGATAGGTAGGAACTTCTTGGTGTGAAAGAGCTTTTAGTCTCAGATCATTGCTGCTCTGTTCGACGTTTGTCTGACTAGCTAGTATTTAAATTCTAGGCTTTAGCGCTGTTGCGCTATTACTTATTGAAGTAAATCTAAGTGCGCTAGTATTAGTTAAATCTTGCTACGCACCCTTTAGCATAGAGATCAACGTCGCGTTTATAGCTCTGTGAGCAACGACTACTTAATTTCTAATTAGTTTTAGTTTAAATTATTTGATTGTTCAGTTTAGACCCAAGTGCCGTCATTATTTACTGTATCCTTCCCGAGTTGGGAAGTGGCTGCATATAATTGTGGTTTAATAAAAGAGGACTTTAAATCCTTCTCAAGTGCAGTTCTTCTACCACGTAACCACAGTTGTTTACCGCAGAACATAGCTGCATTCAGCTCCCTGTTCAAGATCAGGACTCAGTATAATTCACGAATATGTTCGCCAAGAATATGCACCGAACGCACAGTACTGACAATATGATGAAACCACCAAAAATTTACACTTGTACATTAAATGTTTGTCATATATGAAATGCAGGGGTGAATATAATAGTTCTAATATTAAATAACGTTTTAATTTTACTGTTTTTCTTTTTTATTTTAAGACTACATCTTCAATTCTTATAGAGTATGTGACGAAAAATTTAACCATCAAGCAAAGCACAAAATTTGTACATTTCTATTTTGAAATTTAACTTAGTTTGAATTTAATATCATTTTGAATCAATAAACCTACAGCAACACCTTTAATGTTCAGAACTCGCTTAATGCCCTGAAAATTTACGGATTAGTTCAATCCAGGTAGGCGGTTCTATCACAGTGGTGTCACTCCTCATACAGCAAGTCACACATTTTTTGAGCTGAGGCTTTACATTTACCTAACCCATAACCCTATATTCTCCTCACTCAAAGTTTTAAATTATTTGACTTCGGATATTTAGATTTATGTTGTTGTCAATCCTCGGGTCCAGCCTCTGCTAGACGAGATCCACGAGTTTATTCACCTTCAAAAAGTCATAGACCAGCATAGTAAAATTTAATAGGTCGTCGTAAGGACAAACCCAGGTACCTAAGACTATGTTCCGGAGAAGCCTCCTCATTATTACATTTCGGACAAATCGGATGGATTTTCTTACCACCCTGTAATACAAGGCTTCTTAAATGGCCAGTACGAAATCGTGAGAGTGCCTTCTGGATGCATCTGTCACACTTCATAGCGAGGGATCCACCAGGGGATGGTACACCATACCAAGTATATACCGGAGGGACAAGTCATTTATTTTATCAGTATGTTCTCTGGCAGAATACACGTCAAGGTAAGTCAGATAATTAGAAGAAGCCAGAACCTCCTCGGCACCTTTCTTCGCCAGGGCATCCGCTTCTTTATTTTCTCAAATGTCCACATGTGAGGGAATCCACTGAGAGACTTGTTTTAATTTAGTGAGAACTCAAGTTCCAATTTTGTCCCCAACGTTACACCAGTTTGACAAATGTTGTATGCCAGCTCAGTCCTTCATCGATAGCAACGAGCTCAGTCCTTCATCGATAGCAACGAGTTCACTTTTAAAAACTGAGCTAAAGTCACGAATTCTTTTCTTTATTTTGGCAATTCTATTGAGATCTCTGATAAGTAATCCACTACCAACGTGGGAATCATCATTTTTGCTCCCATCAGTGAACATAAGATTAGTGCCCTTTGGGATGTTGTATATATTTATTTAGATTTATAGAAAACACTACCGTTTCAGGTAAAAATGATTTTATTTCCTGAAATCAGACAAACGTTTAAAGAAACATAGCATAACAGAAAAATTAAACAGAAAAATAAACAGATTCTTAGATAGAGTTGGCTATCAAATAGCCTACTCTTCGAATTTCTGGGGCAGTCAGAATTTCCAACTGGCCCTCAGAATAGACGCAACTTTCCCACTCAGTTTTGGTACTTTGGCTTCCACATAGCACTCGGCCTCTCTGGTGCAAACTAAAGACTACTTGCTTATCATCTTTTCCTGCTCTGTGGTATCACAGCAGGTTGTCTTGGAAACAATGTTTGTCTTGGAATACATTTTTGTCAATTCCAAAATTTACTCAAATAAGCAACGAAACTTACAACAGATTAAAGTTAACATTTGAAAGAATTGTTTAAAATTAAGATTATTTAAAATTGAGACCCGAAAATTCAACAGGAATATTATTTCGTAACCAACATGTAAACATATTTTCATAAATTGTCTTTAACATTAAGCAGAGAAAAAGGTTGAAAAGAAAATATTATTCATTATTTTGCTTTTGAAAGGCCTTAAATATTTAATATTCATTCTTGTTATGTGATGAGGCTAAAGTGATCAATCGTAACTATAAATTGTTACTTTAAAATAGGCACTCTGAAGTCATTTTCTTCCTTACGGCTTGGCTCGCAAACCATGGTAACAACTATTGCCAAAAATTATCCTCTAATTTTTCCCCTCTCCATTTAATTTTTTGTTTAGCGGAGTCCCCGCTTTGTAAAAAGCTCCAGAATGACGACTCGAATTGCGATTGTAAATGAAGGAGGGTCAAAACGGTTTTGGAGTGCTTATTTTAACGTAACAGACTATAATTAGATATTTGTAATTATGTGTAAATATAATTCCTAAGTTCTTAATATGCTACAAGGTATTTCTGCCACCTTCTTCGCATGTCTTCGTGGTGTAATGGTCAGCAAGCTCGATTCGAGAGTTCCGGTGAGTGCATTCCTTATTTTCACAATTCCTGCTTCCAAATAACCTAATGACTCTACAGTGCATATTAAAATGTAACAAAACAGCTGTCTGAATTACACGTACGGATGTAGAAAACAAATTATCCTTTTGTCTTCTATTATATAATTTGAAATTTCTGTAAAACTAAGAAATAAAATTTTATTACAAAAGTGGTATAATATTTTAATTATCTTATATGGAAATGAAATTGTTACTACTGGATATCATACCTATTCAACACAATGGAAACTGCTGAATACACTTTCCCTCATAATAATAATGTTTCCTACTAAATAGAGAAAGTTACGATAATTCTATTTTCTTGGCCTTAATTAATTGCTTTTTATTATCAATACAGCTCTCAGAAATAGAAAAACAATATATAAAATCTCCCATACTTCTCGAATGATG
>KK112038.1:169050-218233 GCA_000611955.2 Stegodyphus mimosarum | reverse complement strand
GTCGTAGAGAAATATCATCATCAAATACTCTATCGGTTTTTACCTCTGCACCCCGCGATGTATCAATAATGCAATGGTTCTAGTTTGACACCGCAATGCCTAAGGGCAGACGGGCGAGCCATTATTATCTAGGCCCGAATCTGTTCTTCCACGAGGCAGCCAGGGATTCGATATCGAGCTTACAACTGATATTGAGTTTTAAGATAAGAGACAAAAATGCTCACTACCCCTAGGGATAGCTCCAGTAGAACTGAAGGCTATACTTATGGTGTACTTGGGCTTCCCTGGAATTGAATGATATCTAAGCCATGCGGGATGGAGGTGCTTAAGTGATACATTTCGCTGATCCTCTCTATGTAAGGCTCTCTTTTCGGAAACAGATATCATTTTATTTTAGGGAAAAGAAGAGAAGTGAACGGACTGTGAAAAACTGAAATAAAATTTTACCATTTTTGCAAGAAATACACGAGAAATAAAAAAGTTGTCTTCTTCCTTGAAATAATGTAATATTTTCTAAATTCTAGTATTCAAATAATACATAGTTTTACGTTTTCTTATTCAAATATAAATTAATGAAATAAGGAAATTTAGATCGGATAAATAAGACTGGATGCAAAAGTCTATTTAAGAAATTTGTCATACAGAATTATGCTGAAGTTATTATTAGCATGAACGCAGAGTTTTTAATTTTCTCAAAAATACGTAACAGTATTCATAACAGCCGTGTTAATTGGGGGTGAAATTTCGCCAAACGGATTGGCTGTGTGGAAGGTCTTGTGGTTGAATACCTGACAGTTTGTTTTCAGAAAAAAGCAATTTCAATCGGATAGTTAAATTTCAGGTGCAGTAAAATTTTGAAACGCGGTTGCTTTTGCTTTAACTTAAGTGTAGAGTATATTAGAATATTTGCAGGGCGAAATACGTGAGTATGGTAAAAAAATCCTTATTTAATTTTCTTAACAATTAAAAATATTTACTATTGCACTGTTTATATACCTGAACCTATAGAGTCTGTGTGTTCTTTGGTAGTATACAACCTGAAATCTATGTCGAAGACTAGGTAGCGAATTCTTGCTCTGTCTTTAAGAATAAATACTGCAGATGAAAAGTTTAAGAAACCTTTTTATTTAAATCTAAATTAAAAGAGATGCACGCACTTCGTGCTCACAAAGCACCACCACTTATGGCTACGTAGCCGAAAATGAGAATGTAACAATTCAATAGTAAATTAAGATAATTTAATGATTGGTTCCTTAGCTTAACTAACATTAAATCGACTGCACACAACAAAGCCGAGTCGAGAAATATCAGTATAAACTGATAGGTGTCGAATACCGAACTATAGAGCTAATCAAAAACTCACAGCATATAGATCAGAACTAAGTCCGCTACTACTCTTTTGATCTCTTGCAGCTTAAATAATGCTTCTGAAATAGGTTTACAATTTACATATGCGTCATGCAAAATTTGCATTCTGGCAGGAAACTGAAATCAAGCGAATCAGAACTAACTGGTTAGAATAAAGTAAAGTCTTACAAACAAAGCAGAAATTCTAAACATTTTGAATCCAACGAGTTGAACTTTGATGAAATGATAATTAACTGGAACTTATGCAAAAATACCATGTCTCTTTAAAATAAAAATGATGTCTACAAATATCACTATACAAACTCCTGGCCACCGTAAATGCAACACCCTGAAGGAAGCGTGCAAATAACATGAAATTCACAACATGCATTAGTCTATAAATTAGTCTATAAATTAGTCAATAAATGAAGTCTATAAATTTAATCATTTGGTACTTGGTCAACATTTTATTTACTAAATAAATTTTGCTGTGATACCCCTTGTCTTTCTTGGTGTTGCAATTTGGGTGGCCAGCACAATAAAAGAAAATTAAAAACACAGTAATTAATCTTAAAATAATATAAGAAGTAAAAGAAAGTAACTGCATTCTAAATATTATTAGTAGTGCTTTATCCCTGAAGGACTATTGTTTTCGTTTTGCGATTTTGCGTAGGAAACATTAAATGTCGGTTCACTTTTCAAACTGTTGCCACCAAATATTGCAGCCCTGTATTATATTTAAGGAAATTAAATAATGAAGGATGTGCATAAATTTATGTATGTTTCTTGCATTGTGATAAAACGGCGGTACCTAGAGCCCTCAAATTTTTAATGACGTAATCCTGCTGCGAATATGGGCATCTGGAAGCTCGAATTTGAAATTTGGAATTTGATTTATTATTGTTTTCATATTTTGTAAAACTTTAACGAATTTTTTATTAACAAACTCAAGGATTTTAAAGTGAGCAATGGCAATGCTGTACAGAATAAATTATGTATAGGAAATTTAAAGATATGCTCAAATTAAAATTATTTTACGATATTGTCGTTTAACTCAATTTTATGGTTTAAGTGCGGAGAACATGATGTTTAATAAATAAAGGTAACACACAAAATGTTAAAAAATGTCCCTTTGGACGTAATTTAAAATCTGAAACATTTCAGATTTCCTTTTATATCATTTTATTTTTAAAGCAGACGAAAGCATTTAGGCAAGATGTTTAGAAAAAAAAATGTCCTAAGCCAAGATCGTTATAAAGATATCTTTTAAAACACGTTTTAAAACAATGCGAATGTCAGTTTTATTTTCATGTTTATTTTAGTTAAAAAATATAAGTGAATTCCTCAAAATGTGTCATAAATCTCTCATTTTCGGTACGTTAAAATATAATATGCCATCATCTTAGAATTGTATCGGTCACTTAAACATTTTGCAAGAGCATTAAAGCAGTTAGATTGCCAAGATAGCTACCGACAAAGCTAAGATATTTAGAAGTATGTGGAATATCGAAGGATATTTAAATTAACATGCAAAGGCATTTTTCGACTAATTGCAGCGAAATGAAAATTGAAGGAACACTTAACGAACTAACAATTATTAGAGTTAGAAATTTGTTTTTCTTTCTTTTTTGATTCAAGACTTTAACACAAAATGTTAAAGCCATTTACTTTGGCCAATGCATATTAATTAACACGGCCAATGAACTTCCTGAACTGCTCATTAATTAATAGCTGAGATTGCTACTTTTAAAACTATATATACATTTTATATATAGGAAGTGACATAACGAACAAAAAAGCTGAATTTATGAAGAATTTGGATAATTTTGTAGCTGATAGTGCAGGACAATTTTAGGCACAGAAAGTGTTACAGATTGTTTTTAATAGGATAAAATTGTCCTTTTAGGGAAGAAGAAAATATATTGAAATCTGAAGATAAACTAAGAAATCCTCTGCACCAATACCTCGATTTTTCAAACAATTCAGTTCATGACAAGATACGATTTTAATGAATACTTTACAGATTTCTAAACCATAAGTAGAAAGGGAACGTTATTTGTTAATCAGAGGAACGTCATAAAGCTTCTTCAAAGCGGCCGTGTTTTGGGTATGATCTAGGAGTTCGTAATTCCGCAACTTATTCATATGCGCGTTAAATACCAAGACATTTCTGCTCAAACGGGTTTTTAGTAAGTCAACAGCCTCGTATAATTTTCAGTAGTAAATTGTAATGCACTTATAGCATTTAATGCCAAATCTTCCAAAAGCAATTTTAAATAACCAAATCCATCTACTGAATTGAGACTTTCGTTTTGAAATATGGAATAATTAAACTGATTCCAAAATTCAAGCATTGAACATAGATCACCACAGTATAAGTCGCTAATTTCGCAATTTTGAAATGCTAGTTTCGGCACTTTCTGAATTCTCGAATTCATATTTGTCACTAGAATTTTTAGATTTAGTTTTGCACAAGTTTGTTCATATGCTTTTTCTGAAATTCCTGAGCGGAAATTACTTCCGCTTTTAACTACTGTTCTTTAACTATGGACGTTTCAGTCTGAGAATCGCATTGCTTCAACAACTGCAAAGTTTCAAGTAAAATTTCGACATTCATATAACGCTTCAGTTTTCATCCGTCGATCCACCCTCTTCTAACAATGTAAATTCTAATTTACAGATCAATTTAGCAGTTAAGTTACGTGTTACTGTACGCGCTATTTTATCCTTATATTTTTATACATTGTAATATTAAATTCAAATTAATTATGATATCCAACATGTAATAAATTACGTTTATGTTTTATTATCCAAAACGTGGGAAAAAAGTGGCTACCTTGAATTGCGTCCCTTTTAAATTCCAATTTTTGTCGTTTAAAAAACTAAATTTCTTTCGGTCACAGGCGAAGTCCAGTGCTGTTTCAGCTTAAGAGTTTACGATGTGAAAATTCTAGCTACACTTGTAAATTTTAAGTGCATTGGTTATGTGTAGGACACCAGCAACTGTTGAGTGCTGAGTGTCAGTGTGGATAATTCTAAATTAATAAATTTGTCTGATATTTCTGAATCTATTTTTCTTTTAGTGTACATTATATTTATCAGTACAAGCGATGAGGCGTTTAAGATCCAGGGAATTAGCGTAATAACGCCATCCAAGTTCTTTTACTCAAATGGCTTTTATTTGATGTGCGCCATCAAGTGAAAATCTGTCGAGCAATTGAAAGTGATGAAACAAATTTTAAATTACAGCCTGTAGATTATTTTATACAAACGCTATAGAAAACGTTAAATTAAGAAAAGTGCCACTTCCACTTTGCTTAACGTATATCGAATCTTGTGTTGTGTTCTTCGAATTTGGCCAGATTACTTTTGCATATTATGTGATTATCCCAGTGCTTTGTTAACTTTTACCATTTATTAACTTAATTAATTTTCGTTAGCTTATTAAAAGTATTTTGTGCCAGCTGCAATAAATAATAAGCGATTATTTAATGAATTTCTTCAACATGGATTTAAAGGCAAACGTGAGGAATATCAGCGTGGAATTATAATGATTTTGTGCCTTTCAAATTTTCGATTTCGTTTTTGCTTTATTTCTCCAAAAGTTATTTGATAGCCATCTGGTTTTAATGTAATTTTTCGCAGTGGTTTCTTGTTTCCCGTAAGTATTCAATTTTTGAGAATTCTTTTCTCACGTTATTTTCCTATTGCTTTATAATGACTGGTTGTAATTTTGTATTATAATAACTATTAGTAATTCTTTTTTCTTTTGTTTTTCATTTTAATTTCGTAAGTTTTCCTAACATTACAAAATGAGTCAAAGTCCTCTCAATGAATCAATACAGTGAATGTATTAAAACAGAAATATCTGTTACTATTCAAAGCCTGGCTCAGGATTGTGATCCTAATGTAGGAAATTTCTGTAATAACATTCACGACATAGCCACAACAGTTTAAGACGACAAACGCATTTTTTCTATGCACCTGCAAAACAAACTTTAGAACAACTAAAAAAAAACATAGAAGTTTATGTTGTCATTGAAATCTTTATCATTTTCATGATGAAATATTACAGCATTCAGTGCTAAATAATCGTTTCACCTACGCAATATACGAAAAGATGCTACTTGTTTTCTGCAATACACATCTTTTTCATTATATTTGAATCGAAAAAAGAGACCATATTCTGATGCAATTTACGTTCCAACATCTTAAGTTCCAAAACTACTAATAATATGAAAAATCCTGAAACTTATACATCGAAAAATAAATACCTAATATCTATTTTTGACCCTTCTAATAACAATTTTAAAGTTAAAAATTCCTAAGTCGCATTATTTTAAAAGCCGAATTCATAATATATTCAATAGTAATTTACCTGTTCGTTACAATTATGCATTTCAACTGCATAATTATAATGTTTATTTAAACGGTTCAGAAAAGTACAAAGAAAATATTAAATGGCTAATACAATATTCTCCAGATGCTTTAAAAATATGTATCTGCACGTTTTGTGACTACATTTCGGACTACTGTGTATAATTTGATGTGCCATTGTCAAGAATTAGGACATTCTAAACATAATTGCGTGTATAAGCAACACTGTTTATACTGTTTAAGAAAATATTCTTTATGGGAATGTATTACGTATCAATTGCACCGTAAATAATAATCTGAATGATCTAAATCGCATTATTTTTACTAACTTTACATAACATACATAACTTACTTATTCTTTTGACTTACTCATCAAACAAAATTTCAAAGAACAAAAAATCACACTTTTTATAAAGAATGGTGATACAATAGTTAAATATATCATATTTTCTAGGAACTAATCATTCTGATTGCAGTGATATATAAAATGCGCTATAGAGAGCAATAAAAATTACAAGTATTTCTATTGAGAGAGATATCTGCTGTATTCAAATAAATTTGCATAAATCTATAGCTGCTTCTGCTCTTCTAGTTCAATATAGCATTGAAATACTATTAATTTTCTTATTAGAGTCAAGAAATAAAACTTACATATTACAGCTCTCCAAAGAAAAGGATATAAAATATATCCTTTCCTAATTTATATAAAGGAGCATAAAAATGACATCAACTCTTTTCAAAAATCATTCTTTGTATTAATTAAAAATAGGCAAATAAATATCCAAAGACCCCAAACATCAGCCTCGAATCTGCCACAATTAATAATGAAAAGCAATTTAGATTTCCTTTCACTCTAAAAACCTTACTCTAATAAGGAAAGTATAAGAACAATCCCCAACAATGGAATTGGTTTCAATATTTATAAAATAAAGATTCTAATATTGAATTGCCATAATATGTACCTGTAAAATTTGGAATCCTATCGTCCTATTTGTTCAGAAAGATATTGTATCTATATCAATAAAAAAGAAATAATTAAATAATTAAACTGAATAATGAAAACGATCTGTTCATTATGGCATCATTTTACTCATCTTTATATGAAAATACCGGATCGAATGTAGAAAAGCCAAATATAATTCTACGAAACTAAAAGTATTCATGATCGATGCACCACCTTTTCATTCTTAGCACTTACAAACGATATAAATAACTGGATAGTTAACGATTCTGAATCAGTTTCAGAATACAAATTAATTTCATCTTCCCTAAATTACAGTAACGAAACAATAACCACAATGTATTTTTAATAGCGTCATAAATTCTGCTAAAAGTTTCTGAAAATCAATCAAAAAGGATCAAGTTATCATAAACAACAATCTCCACTTCTAACAAAAATGAACTGAAAAAACATAAAAAATTAATAAATGCTCCAATATCATAAAAGAAATACTTGCAAAATCAGGGAACGTAATAAAATCTTAATATCAAGTTGTTGAGAAAAGAACAAAAGCATTATGTAGAAAGATAAGACATTCCATTCTCAGAAGGCAAGAAATACAGCCCATATAAATTCGAAGTAAAAAGCAATATACAAGAGAAAAACCATTAACTGCAAAGAATTAATACCACTCAAAATTCTGCACAAAAAATAAGAATGCATGTGAAACAATTGACAAAATTATTCTCTATGAACAAACCGTTTAAACAAACATAGCTGAAACTCCCTTCAGCAATCCTATATCAAGAGCTTAGTAACAATGATGCTACAATATCATTCATATAACAAATGACGAAAAAGGTATTCACGCCAAGTGACACTTCTTAAGGCTTATCAGAACGAAAAGTTAATAGAAATAACAAAAATATTTCTAAAATTTCCAGTAATATCTCTCTTACAGGAAGGAAGGACAATTTCTTACAATGCAAGATATTGTCAAACTGCTTTTTAAAAACAAAGTTCCAGGCCCTGATGGCATTAGATAGATTCTTTCAAAATTTATTCATAGTTCAAGCAAGAACATCTTCACCGATGTATACTTCGATATTTGAGCAGAAAATTCGGATAAAGAGAAATACTAAGTGAGGGACCATTTCAGCTTCCGTTTAAATACGTACTTATGACGTTGCAATTACACTGCGATCATTTGGGAAACTTTAGTTCCCTGTTCATGCTCATGAAATTCTCAGATCCTTTAAAATGACTAAAATGTGGACAATCTAAGCTTTAAAAAATTTTCCTTCTATTGTAAATTCATAAAAATCATTAAATTCATATTTTCTTTCTTTCTCTGATTAAATTAAGAATTTTCTTGATATTCGCTGAAGTTTCCGAATCACTTTGACTAATAATTTATGTTCAGGCATAACTAGTTCATCTTTGTTTGTTGTCTATAGTTTGGACTATATTATCATCTTTAAACAATTCTAGTACCATTTTATAGCATTTGTTTGAAACGTTGTTCAATATGCAGTCAAGTGTAATATTTCAGTCCTTTTAAAAAAAGGCCTTTGCAATAAGCGTTTTGAAATGTCGAATTTTATTACGAATCGCGAATATAAAAAAGGTCATGTTATCGTAACATCGTATTATTCATGGCGTCAACAAAGAGATGGAAAGATAAATATTTGCTTCCATTAATATGTAAAAGAATGTTTAGTGTTACATGTGTAAAAGAATACAGTGTAAAATTCGGAGAATATTAATCTCGGAATGCATGGAGTTTATTGTTTGTACAATTGCATTTTTATGAGAGCATTTTCATCTTGCATTCGCTTAAGACAGGGAGGGTTTCAAAACTTGAAATTAATTCATATAACCATAAATAAGCATGTGTTGTTACAGTAACGTTATTTTTCATCTGGAATCATGGATAGTTTTGCTGGAATTTAATTTTAAGTAGCATTGTTTTAATTATACATGACGCACACAAATTCGTGACATAAGAATTTTATGAAATCCGTTTCATTCTTCAAACACGACGTACTCGTACTGCTATTTTGTTTTTATATACACTCACGTTTGTGAAAATTGCAACACCAAGAAGGAATCGTCATAATTGAATGCAATTTAATACACAGTTGAGTGGTAGTGGTACAAATAAATGATTAAATGTTCAAAGCAAACAAACAAGAACAAGAGCTCAGAATCAGTATTTTGTGTGGCCACCACGCGCCGCAATAAGTGCTGCTACACGACGTGGCATGGAGTCAAACAAAGTTTGAATGTCTGACTGAGGAAGAGCATTCCATATCGTTTGTACGCGTACCCAAAGTTCGTCTGCAGACGCAACAGGACGAGGATCACGAGCAAGACGCCGACCAATGACATCCCACACATGTTCAATTGGCGACATATCCGGGTAACACGCAGGCCAAGGAAGAAGCTGTACCTGCTGCGCTGCAAAGAAGGATTTAAAAATCCGAGCAGTATGAGGGCGGGCATTGTCCTGTTGAAATACAGCGCCTGGCAAGCTTTGAAGGAAGGGAACAGCTTCGGGCTGTAGAACTTCACGGATATACCGGTTGCTGTTCAGATTGCCCACAATTCGTAGCAATTGAGATCGTCTATGATATGCTATGGCGCCCCAGACCATAACTCCGGGTGTTCGTCCACTGTGGCGTTCGATAATGCACTCCGGAAGGTGGCGTTCACCGGCATAGCGTCTGACACGAATGCGGCCATCATGGTACCACAAATTAAAGCGGGATTCGTCAGAAAACACGACATGCTGCCAATCAGCACGCCAGTCTCTATGCTGATTGGCCCATTGTAGCCGCAGGCGGCGATGGTCGTGCGTTAGGGGGATCCTGTATAAAGGAGTCCGTGCGCGCAGTCCACACTGCAGCAGACGTCTACGAATTGATGAAGCACACAATGAAACACCTGTAGCTATTGACCACAGTGCTGCCAATTGTCTAGAGGAAGCTGTACGGTCCGTCCGCGCCATGCGGACCAGGTGTCTATCATCGCGAGCTGACGTCACATTTCGGGGTCCACTCCCGGATTTCCGAGTTGTCCGACACTCGTCCGTCCACTGCTTCCAAACGCGCATCACTGTGCTGCTGTTACGCTGCACACGAGAGGCTACTGCACGATACGACAATCCAGCTTCACGAAGGCCGATGATTCTCCCTCGTTCAAACTCTGTAAGTTGTTCAAATCTCGCTCTCTTTCGTCGACGAGGCATAAGTACAGATTGAGTTAACGTTTACCACTAGCAGATAACCACCGATAACCATACACGCCTCGCTACAGCCGTCTATTTATTCGGATCCATCAGCCGTTCAGAGGGCGCTGCTCAGCATACGCATGCGCTACGGATTTGCAATTCTAATCATTTGCATATCATGCGCTACTTTGCATTTCCTGAAAATTTCAGCTCACTCGCGTAAGTCCTTCATGGTGTTGCAATTTTCACAAACGTGAGTGTATATGTGTGTGTGTAATATAAATTCTGCCGATATCTTTAGATTACATATATATGTAATACAAATTCTGTAGACATCTTTAGATATTATATATCCTTTAGATATTATATATATAGCATCTTTATATATATATATAATCCAAGATTTAAGTAATCAACGTAATTTATAAGTTATAAATTGCCTAATACTTGCGCTAAAGCTGCAAAGTAATAAAAAAATAATTTATTTTCGAGTAGATTATTGAATATATTATCTGTTTTGAAAACAGTAATTAGAATTCTATGAACTGAATTAACTCATTAGTATATTTAAAATGGAATAGATAAAAGCGGAAAAGAAAAAAAAAACTACGTCGATGCATGAAATGATATAACGAAGAAAAAACTTTTAGGAGTGGCCATTGATTCAACATTGTTTAATCTGGTAATAGTGCAAGCCTTTAAACACATTAATATAACCACAGATCATCATATATGTGTGTTCTATACATTCTTAATATTTACATCTTTTAAGATTAAGGATGAGGCGGAGCAGCAAACTATTCGTAGCTAGCAGTAACGAGTATAGTAGCAGAAAAAAGGGCTGGACAATTAGTAACAGGGACAGGGAAAAGTGAACGGAGCACCAGAATTTTGACTATGGATTTATAGGTATTGCTGTATCACATTAGTATATTAGCCCAACATCAGTCACGGAGCAGAAATCGCTTTGTCTCGGGAACCAGTCCGGAAAGAATTCAACTCAGAGTGCAGCTTCATATCCTCCTTCTCGAAGGTCCCTCCTTGTTGCTGGTCTCAATCATACATTTTGTATTTCCTTGCTCACAGTTCCACTTACTTTGTTTTGAAATACCAATTGGTATTTGGTTATGCTATGGTGTCTCTTTATATTTCGTTTTTCTCAGGTATGCATTCTATTCGATTCGTAGAGTATCCTATGGATCAATGTATAAATATTTCATTTCGATAATTTTGGCCTATTATGGGAGTTAGCATGGCATGGATGTAGCCATATCTAAAAGAGGAATTAAAAGAGTCATTGCTAAATTAAAGCTAATAGTTCTCTTTCATATTTTATATCATACATATCCCTCCCTTTAAACAGAAAAAGGCTTGGCGATTGAAAAGCATTAGAAAACAAAGAAAACATAATCTTTAAAAACGATTAAAAAAAAGAGGAAACTCATAAAATTTTGCTCTAATTCATTTTTTAAAATAACAAAATTTTGTATATCACATTTTTAACAGTAAACGCAAATATTAGAGTTCTATTGAAATTTTCAATTCCCTTTTAAATGTTTGCAACTTAACTTGTCAATGAAAATGTTGTAAAGATTGTCCTAATTTTTTCAAGAAGTAACTGTAAAATTTTACAGATCTTTGAATCCTTGCTAGAATATCGTTAATGTTTCTTTTAAATCTCTTTCTTGAAAGTCTTTTGTAACTATTGTATTCAGTATAAAGCCAAAGTATTTCTTTTAAAGCACTTTAGATTCTTATATTAATAGTTTTAAGAGAGGAAGGGGACATAAATCAAAATGAGAAATTAAAAGAAATACTACGAAAGTAGTTAGTAGTTTTCTTTCATATGTTTTATCTCGCACATATACCACATGAAATAAATACAATTTTTAATCCATAATAGAATTTACATTTCAGAGCAATTTTCACAAGCAATAGGCATTACCGTTTAAATAATGTATTTAAAACTTCATTTTTTTGTCATTTTGAAGAAATTTGTTATGAATTTTAATTATTTTTTCAAATGTAAATGGGGTTATTTTAATCTAGAGAATTTTATCTTTACTTACAATTTTTTATTATATCTAAAAAAATGTAAATGCTCGTACAGTGTATCACAATTTATAAATAAGTTTCCTTCTGTATGCGTACTGGATATTTCATAACTACGGTTAATTCATTTGCAAACAAATAATATACATCTTTATACATGTCAGAAATACATTTCCCATTGTAAGATAAACTTAATCAATAAATATATTTTATTTTTTTCCGAATGTCATAAATCTTACTTGAAACTGATGACATTAACCAAAAAATTATGTACACTTTTGGAAATATTTATTCTTTTTTGTTTCATAAAAGTATGGGGAATAACAGTTTACATAAAATATTACGTTATGTTAAACCCGATATCAAAAATTTTAATAAATCAATTAATATAGTTAATTCTTTCTTAATAAACAGAATTAACTCTTAAGTAGAATGCAGTGGTTATCTACCTTACAGAGAATAATTTTTTGAAAACCTTTCTTAAAGATATACGCTGCCCTCCAAAAGTTAAGGAATAGTATGTTTTTGGTATCTAATTTAAGAATTAAGAAGCATAGAAACAAGAAATTTAAAGGACATATTATAAACAGTTCTTTAATGAATGTAACGTACATTGCTACTTAAGATCAACACAAACATACAAGAAAAAATTGAACTTTTGGTAGAGAACTCCAGTCGTAGAGAAACAATGTACCGCAGTTTTTCAAGAAAAAATGTGGTGATAATACTATAAAAAATAAAGAATTACAAAAATGATGTTTTAATAAGGAATGTGTTCATCTCTAAGTGCAATACATTGGCGACAGTAACGTTCCGTGCTATCAATCAAATCGTCGGTCAGCGTAATGGTCAGCAACAACAGACGCGGAGTAATCATTGCCGACGCTCATCTAACACCTTGGAGGAGGATTTAAAGCAGCAACCTGTCTCCTAAGGTAGTCCCAAAGTTGCTCTATTGGATTCAGGTCAGGGAATTAAGCTGGCCATTTCACCCGCTCCACACCGTGACTTTGAGGATATTCTTCATCAACCCGAGCTCGATGTGGTCGCGCATTGTCGTCCACCAGAAGAAAGCTAAGACCAATAGCAGTGACATATGGGCGAATATATTAATCAAGGATCTTGTACCTATATCTCACACCGGTTAAAGTTCCTTTATAGAGAACATGCGGGTCAGTGTGACCACCAAGAGAGGTCTCAAGTCAATCCCTTACTCCACCAGCTCTGTAACTGTGTCATTTTATAATGTGGGGTTGGTTGTATCTGGTGCGTTGTTCCCTCCAGATTAGATGACGACCTGAATCACTCTCGTATGTTAACCTGGACTAGTCTGTGAGGAGAACAGAAGCTCATTGTTGAGTGGTCTAAGAGACAAGTTCTCCTGCCCAACATAAATGGGCAGCTCTGTGTCGTCGGGGAAAGGGGACACAAAGAAATGGTAGTCTAACATACAGTCCTGTATTGTGCATGATCTTAAGAAGATCTGCGCACTGTAATAATTGAGATTTTTGTTCCTTTGATCACAAAATTATCTGCCATGAGCTCAGGAATAGTAATGTCGCTCCTTCTTATGACATCCCCATTTCCATCCATCCGATCGCCCAATACCTCAACAAATCGGGCAAGCGACATTTTCTGGGCATTGTAGAATCTCCTGGATGTTGTCAAAGAAATTGTTATAAGAATTAAAGATCAACTCTTCGAGAACAATTTTTGCATTTTTTACATAAGCATTTATTTCCATAAAATAAAAGTGGTATTGTTTCTGCATATATTTTCTTGTTCTTCGTTACTGTCATGTATTTAATTTGTGAATTTAAATGTTACTGACATTTTTGTAATGGTCAGCTTTGAAAAACATGATGCTCCTTAAATTTTGGAGGGCAGTGTATCTTGCCAGTTACACTGTACGAAATTATGGAAATTCGAAAACAGCCATTGCGTTTCAGACGAACATATCCCAAACAATGTTTACAAAATTCTTCGAATTATCCATTTCTACTGATGGTTAGTGAGCTAGATACATTAATTTGATAGACCGTAGGCAGGACAAGCAGGCAGGTACGAGAATAAGAAAGCAGAAAGTCACTAATTCATCTTCATGTTAGAAACAATAATTAAAGTAAAAAAAAACAGAACGGAATAAACATAAATGTCTGAAAGGGCTTAGATTTTAATTGTCGCCAAAAAGGGTTTCTTAAGGTTTTTCTAAGCTCTCGCTGAACTTGCACTCTACCAGTTAGCTGTTGCACTAAATTCTGCTAACTCATTCCTTTTTGCCTTTTTAGCTTTATTATTAAGCACCATTTTCTTCGCACTTATGCCATATACAGCTACACAGAAAATTACCAAAAATTTAGATAAAAAAGCAGGATGTGTTAGAATTTCCAAAAAAGTGTTCAATGTTCGAATGTGTTTTCTATTTTCTTCATTTCTTCAGTCTTTTCTCAGTTTATCATATCAATGTACAGTTTTCTTTGTAAGACGGCTTGCAAAAATTGTTTAATCTTTCAGTTGTTAACTTTTTATGTGTAAAATTCATTCATTAAATATTTGTATTCTTCGCATTACGCCATATAAAACTCAGTTGAACAGCAAAAGCACAAAATATTTAAAAACAGCATTTCTTTAGGATTTCCCATATACAGCCTAGTGCGTTGGAGATCATTGAGTTCGTTAAAAATTTATTAAAAGTTTTATAAAATGTAAAATATAAAATTTGAAATTCAAAATTTGGGTTTCAAGGTGTACATGTTGGGGTAGAGGACAATATTGCTCAAAATTTGATAAACATAGATACCATCGTTTTTTCACAATGCGAGAAAAATACATACATTACGGGGAGATAACATTTCGTGGCAGCAATTTGAAAAGTGATTCACACATTTTAATGATACGCCACCAAATCCAGTTTCGAGACTAATAGGCCATTCGGACGTTCTCAGTGGATATATAAGTTTCGAGACTAACAATCCTTTGAGTAGATTAAAAAAAAACGTTTTTACCCACTAAGATTCTTATTAGTACCAGAGTAGTCACTTATACCGCTTATGCAGTATAGTGGATAGGGAAGGCTACTGTGATAATGAAGTGTCCGGGTTCGAATCCCGTAGAAGTCATGGATGTCTGTAAATGTACAGTGTATTTGAGGTATATGGGCACTCTAAGTATATGGCTAACCGAATGTCCTCTCGTGTGGTTTCGTGGAAGGAGAAAAGGATGGGAAACCCTCGGATCACCCACCGGGGGGCTGTTCCTCAAAATTAAGGGGGGGAAGTAGGAGTCCAATCGCTTTGAGGGCCTGGAAACCATTCTTCCATGAAATACATGGACAAAACAGCAATCATTTATATTCATTTAGTCCTAATATACACTACCATTGCTCGATTTATTAAAATTTCAAGTTTTGTCGAAAATTTGAAAACATAATAATCATAGTTAAATAGCAAAAGCTTAATTATTTGAGTTTTCATTATTATTCTAAAGATCTATGTCTTTACATTTCTACATGTACGAAATGTGCACTCGTTTCAAATTACTAATATAGTATTTCCTTAACTTCTTTCACTTCCTAATACACAAATTGCAATTAACCTCTCCTACTTGCAAGTCAAATTAAAAGAAATTAAACAAATTCATAAGATATATGTAATGTTGTATGTAATGTGGATAAAGGAATCTGGTACTTTTTAGTAGCTTGTGCCTGTAGATAGGGCTGAGTGGAAAGGCATGATGGCTCATTTAACACATCTGAGTTTGAATTATCACAATCTTTATGTTTATGTATATCGAATTGTCCTTTTGCACACAAGATATTTTAAATCGTAGTTGAGTACAAGAATTTCCATGTACACGGGTTTTAAAGTACGACGTCATCTTAAGCAAATAAATAATAGCGTGGATGAGAAGCGTCTTGCCAGGAGGAAAGCTTAAGCGAAAACGTCGTAGGAATTCAGAGAAAGAAATGAGGGAATCAATAGTTTCAGTTCGAATAGAAAAAGCTTTGGCTTACGATTATTTTGATTGGATTGCATTAAGCATTACCTAACATGGAAAGATCTTGAATTTGGAAGAGTATAAATTTTAAAATCGTTAATTTTGAGGTCGCCATTAATTTCTAAAGCAGCCATCATATTTTGTTTAACGATTCCAGTCATATAAAGATTATAGCAGCAACTAAAATATTAGCCATCAAGTAAACTCAATGCTTACAAGGTTTAAATTAAAACAAATTTAAGGATTATAATCAGAGTTGAACAAAATGATGGTCCCACTTAGTGCTGCTCAGATTCGATCAATTTCTAGCAAACAAAGCTTTAAAAAAACTGAGACCTGCCAAATGTTTTGCCTTTAATGTTAAACGTTTTGCTAAAATATGTCTGCTTAAGGCAAAAATCGCGAGCACATTTATCAACGAAAGTATAAGTTTATACCAAAAATCTTTTCCTGCGTTATTCATGATCAATCTCATATTCAGTTGCTGCTAAACACAGGAAAATAAATAAATAAATAAACTAAGATATATTTAAACGAAACTATCATTTTGAAAAACTTTAAAGATTTTTCTTTCCGTTTTATCTAAAGCAATTTTCTAAAGAAATCAATTTCGTGAAGTAATTGAATAAATTAATCACAATTATCTTCATAATCTAAGAGAACCCTTAAAATAAGATTTCGAACAAAATATTTGAATGAAAAATTACGTAATTAATCGGGTACTAATCTGTTATTGACAAACGTAAACTATGGATCTGATTCCAGGAGATTTCGTTTAAACGAATTAAACGAGTACGCTTCTTTTAAAATGTTATTCAAATCAATAACGTATCAGAAGCATAATCTAGATAATAACAGCGTAGCTCGCCTTGAACAAAAACATAGCCATTACAATACGATGACCATCATTCATATTTCGCTCCCTTCTTTTTTTAGTCTTTAATTAAGGTTCGATGAGCCCTTCTAGTCAACGATGCGTTTAGCAAAATGCACATAAAAGAGAAGATTACCATAATTCTGTTTGATTTATGATTACTTCAGTGCCCGTTCCTATGAAAAAGCGGTGGGAGTTTTGTTCTTGAATATTCGAGATGGGCTTGGTTTAAAAGAGAATGAAATGTCATGGAACTTGTGTAAAAAAGAATTTAATTTCTCATCGACTGCTTTTTTTCTGTTACAAACAATAGTGCTAATTTTTGAAAAGCAATCGGTTAAAACACTCAGTGGGTAATTTTTCCATGAGTGAAAGGGGAAATGCACAAATATTTCTTTTGATATTTAATAACGCAATCTCTAGCTTCATTTTAAGCAAAAGCGAATTGAGTTTAAAGGCTATAAAAGCACATAGAAATATTTTATGTAATATTCTGTATCCATTTAACATAGCCTCTAGTTTAAAATAAAGAGAGCTCGGAAAAGATTATAAAATTGATTTTTTTCCCTCAAAGAGGTGAGAGTAATTCAGTGAAAGGAATTAAGTCGTCTTTCTGATTATAAAAAATTGGATTATGTGATATATTTTATTAAAAATGTACGGAACTGATATTTTTATACTTTACTTCTAATAGAAATCAGAAACTTCATTCGCTACTTAAGTATTAGCACAACCACTTTAGTAAAAAGCTTCAGAATACGCCAAAATGTAGCAAGCATGCACGTAATAATTCAATTCATTAATTCTTCAGTTTTATCAAGAAACGACGCCAATTCCATATGCTTTCCTTTCGTTGTGTTGCAAGTTCTAACTGTTGTTATTGACAATAATGGTATTTTTTGTTTTAATTTTAAAATATGCGCTTGAGCAGTTTGCTTGCATCGGAATAAACGGATACGATACAGTGCAGTAAAATCTCTAGAAAATACACAATTGATTGATATCTATTATTTATTTTAGCTGTCAAAAATCTGCATCAGAAATAAAGGGAAAACTTCTGTTGTTTATTGATTTTCAGGAAAAAGTGGCTGATTAAAATGTCAAATTTGTACGCAATATGATATTATGTATCATCTATCTAAAGAATTATCTACTCGTTGCCATGTGTTCTGTTCAAATACTATAATAAATCTAAAACTATGTATAAAGGAAACTAAATAAATAAAATAGGAACAGCGTTTCACAGACGATTCAACGCCGCTTACCTAATACACATGCGATACTAGTAAACATTACTCTTTGTCTCCGAAAGACTGGCGACAATGTTTGCTGCTAATACGAAACACTTATTTTATTGAATTTCATTAGAGATATATTTCTCATTCAATTAGATCAGTTCTCACTGCAAGGAAAAAATACGTAAACACTCAAAATATTTTTATTAACCCTCTGACCGGAAAGGGTTTTCGCTAAGAAAGCACAAATTTCCAAAAACTACTACCAGAAAAATTTATTTTCTTGATTTAATGTAAAACATTTCCTGGCATTTTATACCTAAATTTATGTACTTTTAATATATTACCTTAATTTCTTTGACATATTTTAATATGCACGTATATATATGTGCAGATATCACAAAAAATATTCTAGGCCGTATATATACGGCATCGTCGGTTATAGGGTTTTAAGCATTCAAAGATATAGGAAGACATAAAACACCAAGCGCAGTTAAAACAATTAAAAAAACGATTTTTACAATTAAAACTACAGTGTCTAGGCAAAAACAAGCAAGAAGGTAGATTTTTTGGTGAACAAAACTAAAAGTTTTCTTTTGGTCCCACTTGGCAACAACACACTGAAGGCGTAGAAACTGACTTGATTTGTTGTGAACGCTACAGTCAATCGATATATGGGATAATTTCACTACTTAAATGACAATTCCAGAATGGATTAATTATGATTTAATTCACAATAATTATAGAAGACTTTACTTTGTTGTTGCGAAGCTTAGTTTCTATAACTTGACAAAAAATCCACTATTCTGCTAAGTTTCAAATGTAAACAAATATGGCTGCTATGTTAAACAAAAATTATACTTAATAGCACTTAAGCAACTTTTAAATTGTTTATTCTACAATTATTTCATGTAGGTTAACTAAAGTAAAAAAAAACGTTTAACGGAAAATAAGATCATAAGACAGAACAACATTTTTAAAGCAAAAAATGCAGAATTTGGGCAACATGTAGAATCACAAAACTAATCTCACAGAGCCGAGTAACAGAGTGGGTATATACATATGTGTGTGTGTGTGTGTGTGTGTGTAAGATATAACAAAATATGATAGCTGTTTTAAAAACTAATTGGTGATCTCAAAATTAACGCGTTAAATTTGGTGATCTCCCCTAAATTCATCCGTTTTCCCAAATTCGAGATCATTCGAAATTTCGTAACGCTGCTTGACAAATGATAACTAAAAGTAAAACTGACCAATCAAGGCTTGGATTCGTATTTGCATCTACGCAGTATAAATTCTGCTTCGCGAGGAACTACTTTCCTTTTTTCTTGACTTCTGTTATGCAAGCATATCTGCGCCGCTTATGCTTTTCTGCCTGAAATAATGTAGCATTTTTTTTATCTGGCTCAGAAGCTCTCGCTACGAAGGTACAGTGCTTGCCCAATCTTCGCTTACTTTCTCTTCTAGAACTCAGTATTTAAACCTTTACTCCTAAAGATAGAATTTACATTCCTTCACGCGTTCTACCAAATTTAAATATTCTGGCATTCAAATTAGGAAAATGAAGGCATATAGGAGAGAAAGCATAAACTTATCTGGTTAAAGAAAATAAATATAAATCCCTACAAACCATTAGACTATGCCAGATCCATGAATATAAAAACCGTTAGTAAATCCAAAAACAAGATAGGTCTTTTCTATAAGTCCTCTTTTACAAGTCACAAACAGGTGAGAAGACGTTCGGGAGTGAAATGATCAGTATTATATTTCCTACAAATGGGGTAGATGTGATTTCCAGGGTCAGACTTAAGGCCTTTCAGGTGTCCACTTAGGAGGCTGATCAAAGAAGTCTGCTAAGCACAATTATCCCTAAAGTCAGTAGCAACTTCGGCCTGTCTGCCAAAGTATCAGTCAGAACCAGAAGAGAGTAGCAGGTGTAGGCAACAGTAGATTAAACTCTCGAGTAGATCTCCTAAACTTTCAGGGTGCCAGAGGTCAGAGTCACTAAGTAACTTCCTTAGCTAGGGCATCAGCCACTTCGTTAATTGTAGGCAGAGCAAGTGTAGGCAGCTTTAAAGCCCTCCTCAATCCCTATAAGCTCAGAATGAAGAACAAACCAGGTTATCTAGGCTTAATATTAAAGCTATTAATAAGTGTTATAATGAAGACTTCACTACCGCAATTCCCATGTTCATTTTTATTTCCAGGAGTGAAAATATGAAGGACATTAGAGGGAATTCCAGTTAAAGTTTCCAGTGCAGGCTTCCGAAGATAATCTGGTAAATGCGTTTTCTCGTCGGTATAAGCGGTTAAATCTGTGTGAAAATTGATGCCAGGAAGTCTTTCTAATGGGTTAATAGTAATTTTCAGTGAGTATCTCTCAACAATTGTATCTATTAAATCCATGGGAAAAGCCCAAGACAAAGGGCTGTTTCTTTATAATCTTTGATTAGAAACCCAATCGTGAAGAAGCATAGAGTTACGGTTATCAGTACCATAACTGTGTAGTTTATGAATGTATTTTGACAGTTTAGCTTTGCGTCTCAAATTTAACGGTTGCATATCATAGTCAAAACTGGGCTATTTCACTTCGGCAGCTGTTATTTAAGCCAGTAATTAGACGAACTGTACTCAGTTGAACACGCTTAAGTTTAGCCACATTGGTGAGAGAAACACAGAAGTAAATTTCCGAAGCATATTCAAAATGGGTCTTATTTGTGCCATATATGTAGATTTGAGAGTAGATGAATCCGACCCCACTCGATGCCAGATACATATATAAGGATGTTAAGATTTTTCTTGCCTCTCAAAACTAGATTTTCATTGCGTTTATTACTCAACGACTCTTGATCAGGCAAGTAGCCCAAATACTTAGGATGCTTAATATAAGGTGAAGTCTGATCCAACACAGCAATATTCGTATGATAATTATATAATTTTCCATTAGTCGTAAAAAAGCCCACGAAAGATTTAGAGACGTTAAATTCTCTTTTATGGTGGGTGGCAAAAACTTCCACTTCAGAAATGTGGAATTGATATTATTTTCAATCACTCCAATATCTGGACCAGAATTCTATAAAATTAAATCATCAGCAAACAGTCCAGTTTCATATCTCGTGGTAATAACTGAGTCAATCACAGCCAAAAAAATGATAATAAAGGGAATTTTAGTTTGAAGATTTAGTTTATAATCTCTGGAAAAGGATTCATTAAAGTTGACAAAGAAAGATCTGCCCACCCAGAAGATCCTCAACTAGGCATGTGCCTTTCTTTAAAAGTATCGAATAGCTTTATGAAAAGCTTATCGGTACAGACTTGATCAAAAACTGTCGAGTCTAAAAACATTGTTGCCGTGTGGTTAGTGAATTTCAAGTTATGAAAGTGCCTGACTCTTTGTTCAAAACAAAGGATTTGATTGATAACAGAGTGCCCTCTCCTGAAACCGTATAGTTCTCTCGGAAGTAAATCGTTAGATTCTGCTTGGAGTCTAACGATTTATGTCATAGAAGAGGTCAGTCTAAATTTCAGTCTTTATAAAATGAGTCTTTATAAAGTGTCAGTCTAAGTAAAAACATTTTTTCCAGTAGCTTACAAGGGAAACTAGTCCATGCATGTTTAGTTTTTTTGTTACCAAGCGAACTTCTAGTCTGTCTTGATGTCAATAGATTGAGCTACCTCTTCTTGATTTCATTATGGCTGCCGTGATAACCAGCTTGTTTTTTATATAGTAATGTTGCATGCGAACGGGTTCGTAATAGTTTGAATGGCCAAGATTGATGAAAAGTTAATAATATTTATTCTTATCACAAGAAATAGAACAAAATACTGAAATCTTTCCTCACAGATATTCGTACAATATCGCAATAGCACACAGTAGTCATATTTTAAACTACTAAAACACTAAATAGCGCAACAATTCAAAGCGCAGGCAAAGCGAATCCGATCTCAAATTACGGCAGCGAAGTAAACAACAACAGTTCACTTAAAACAACTGAACTAAGATGTTTCTTTCCGGCTTTTTAAAACTTTTTAATTATGCACGAGAACATTCCGGTAATTTTTTCTGGAGGTTTCTGCAAAGCAAAAGAGTACAATTACGAGATATCTATTTATTAAATGTTAAATGCACGCGCTCTTGTATTTTAACTTTTCCGGCGTAGCTTTGTCTTAAAATTCGTCACGCAATTCATTGCACGGGAAAATGAAACAATTTTAATTACAATTCTACCAAAAATAGCTAACTAAACACAAAATTCGTAACAATAGTGTATTCTGTTCCATTTTATTGCTGCTGTGTTTTCAAGTGAACGTGTAACCAAAATAAGCGTTGTCTCGTCATATGGACGGCTTTTCTTCAATATTAAAGTATTACTGTTATTAAAGCGTATTACAGTCCATTATCTCTCAACTGTTTTGTATCCTATTTCGTAACTAATGCAATAGGTCTAAAATTGTAGGGTAATCAGGCTGGTTTATTAGGCTTTCTAACTAGTACAACAAGAGAGCGTTTCCGATCTTGAGAAAATTTAACTAGCTTCTAGTATTTATTAAAAATTTTCAATAAAGACCCTTTACCTTTACGATTATATATCATTTTACCATGAATATTACAGAACCAAGAGCCGGAACGAAGGCAGCCTTCTACCTTTTGGTGTTCCGCGTCTCTTGAGGAGCAAAACTGTACAACTCTCCTTTTTCCATGAACCCGATGTCCAATGGGATTGCCATTTATTACATGATCACCAACTCTCAACCATAAAACATAACTGATAACCCCCAATCATAAAACAAACAATACTTAAATATTTACTGATCTTTCTCCCATTGCTGCTATACCAAAGGATTTGTACTCAGTGCTGGCATACAGTTTTGACCGAAGTTGATTGATTGTACACTGTAGAGAAGCCCCACTAACGAGCTTCAATGTTGTCTAGTAAAATATAATTAGTAATTTCTGATATTGTCCTCTAGTTTAAGGAGTTTTAAACTTTGCAATAACATCCGAATTAAACATGGAGAATAAGAAATATGATTTCGATAACACATAGCAACTTAAATGAAGTGCTGCATATTTCGATTTATAAGCTAAGCATTTTCAGTAAGTTTAACTAATGAAGTTTGGAAGTAATCTTTATACTAGTAAAAAACAATTTACGAACCATTAGATCATAAAAATTATATTTCAGATTAAGTAACTAAAAATATTATTTTAATTTTATTTAATCTTAATATTAATATTTTAGCCAAGTTGGAATTTTCTACTCAATCTTCGTCGTCTTTCTTCGATAGAGATAAGTCGAGAAAATGTCATAGTTCTCCATTTCGCCATAAACATAGTTGGCATCTGCCTCTTAGAAAATAGTATCTGCAGTTCCACCCATAGCCTTGCTCAGTATTTAATTCAAAACTAGCAGAAGAAGAAGTAATTGTTATTTTATATTTTTAATTCGATTTATTTTATTTATTTATTTACTTTTTCTCCCGGCATCTTTCATTTTGTAACAGAATGAATAATCAATTTTGTTTCATTAAATCGAGAGTATAATTTAAGAGATTTCTCCTAATTTCACCCTAAAAAAATTCTCCACGGTGTGGCCAAAAAGCTAAATGATACCTGTGCCAGCAAGGTGATAGATTTAAGAAAATTTAAGTTATAATAGGTTTATTGAATATAGTAAAGCCCAATGAACTCTCTGACTTAGGGAAGGCATGTCTCGGTGGAGGATTTTTGGAGGAACCTGGCGTATATTCACATTCCAGGGGGAAAAAAACATTTATCCAGCCAGCCTCTGTTTCTCGGATCGAAATCGAGTTGAACTCTGAGTATTCTGTGATATTATCTACTCAACTACTACTGGGACCAGAATTAGGCAAGTTAAATAGAACTGCAAAAGGTTCCATTTCATTCCGGATTTTAAAACGGGAATTTTAAATTCAGTTAATACACTAACTTTGAAATTGCGGTTGAATTTTCGCAGCACAATCTTACCCTTCGGCTTACACAGTGATCGGTTTATAATTGAAAATATACGATAGCCAATTAAATATGGCTTTGAAACTGACTTGAAATTTCATTAAGTACATTAGATAAAACTTGTAGAAAATAATTCGTCTTCAAAGGGGAAGGGGTAAAGAACTGACAGCATTTTCATTAACTTTGTGTATCTTTTTAAACAAATCTTCCTTTTTATTTTCAAGGAAACAAACATCTCGAATCCTATTCGGATCTCAACCATGTCAGAGAATATATACAGATGGGTCGTTATTTCCTTCTACACAGAGAGGAAAGCGCAATTATTCTTTTTCTAGTTTGTGGTACGGTATTAAAAAAATGGCGTGAACTCCTTCCAGCCGCAGGGGAACAGCCCTCATATATCTTGACGTTTGATAGATACTTTACTCCATTTTTTGCGTCTTTCTTTGACGTCATACGTTTGGAAGTGAAAATTGATCGATTGAGAATTTCCTTTTCCGCTTCGAAGATCCTGTGTTAAGGGTGAGGTGGGAAAAAATGGAGATGGAGACAGCCGAAGGGACTTATTAAGATGCGGGAAAGTGGTTTCTTGTCACATATAGACTGCATGCGTGGAAAATAGCTTTTTCGAGTTTTATCTTTGAAAAGAATGTCTTTTTCAATTCATAGTTTTAATTAAAGTTGTCGTAAATATATATTTATATATTTTCATGTAACTATATAAAAAAGTGTTCTGTAAGTTTTGGCTTTTGTTTCAGAAATTAGAATAGATTCTTTTTTTTTTGTTCTTGAAAAAAATTGAGAGTTAGTGTTTTCATTGTTAATAAATAAATATTTATTTTAAGTAAAGATATAGTTGAAAAGCTTCTATTTTTTAATTTCTTTAAAAATAATTATTTTTCTGAACACACTTACCAAGCCCTGTTTAAAAATGATTCATCTCCATCCACTATTCAAATGAGTCCACCATGACAATTAGACAATTATTAAACATATCACAGTCGTTATCTGCTTTTAGATTTTACAATGTTTCCTCTGAAAACGAACTAATTTATTTTAGGCAAATATAATTAAAGCAATGCATTTGTAATAGCTCGATAGTGATCAGCGCTTTCACTAGGAAATAAATCCAAATATCTGCGCGATACATTAAGTGACGCAGACATCTCAGTTTCGTGTACAATAGTGCCAGCATAGATGGTTTTTCTAGGAAAACTAAAGCTTGCTTAAATTATTCACTAACGGAAACAAGAAAAACGATTTAAAAAGAATTATTTCAGCTTGCTGCTTTATTGACAAGAAAGAGCTCCCTATTTTGTAAGCAGCATTTCAATCAAAAATCAACTATAACTGAATACGCTCCACGGCAATTTTCTGTCGCAGACTGAGAAGTAATAAAGTATTGATTCCGTTAAGCATGTTTGATAATCTTTACTTGCAATGATAATCCTTCCGAGTTAATAAAAGGAACATATTTCGATTAATATCTTATTGTATTTTACACCAGTAGAGTCGTCATCCTGTAGAGATGTGTGTTAATGCAAAGATAAAAATTATATATGTTTTGTTACATGTCTGCTTTATTATAAAATACATTAAATGAGCTCATATACACAGATAAGAAAATTATATATCAGGCATGAGTCGCTAAACACAATCAAATAGTAATTACAGGCAGAAATCCACGTTAGGTAACACGTAAATGCTTTACAGTGCGTGTTGCTTTACAGAAAAGTCAGCCGGTACTGAACCACCGGAGAAACGTTAGTTTGACGATTTACTTACGGCTGCTAGAAATAAATGGGATAAAAAATTCCTGTTAAAAACAGACAGAGAAAAAGCTGGTAGTGCCATCTCTTGGATTTTGCAGTTATTTAGTAGTGCTCCACCAGCCTTTATTTAAGAATCATTTTACTCACTCCTTTTTCTTTTTATTCAGCAGACTTCATTTTTTGTTTATCAAAAAGTAACATTTAACAAGCAGAAAGGGTTTTCATATTTGAAACCCTGTAATGAACAGATCAGTTATGCAAGTTTCTTTTTTTACTTATTAATTTTTATTAAAAACACATATAATTGCCCATGTACCACAAAGTATTGCATAGGATTACAGAAGCAAGTATAAAACACAATACGAAATAATTAACAGTAAAGGAAGAACCCACATTATATGTGCTCAGATAACTTTTAAAGTTTCCGTGACCAGTAAGGAATTGGGTCATTTTATAATTTATAAAAATATGATGACATGACAACCACATTTTGATGGTAGGAAAAAAAATCTCTTAGTTAAGTTCCCTTCATTTAAACTAAACTATTCTTCATTCACCGACTCCCCAAAACTATTAGTCATGACCTTCTTATAAAAGGATTTAGGGATATTGACAGGAATGTCAATTTTGCGTTTGGTAGCAATCTTCGCAAGAAAATCAGCCCTTTCGTTTCCAACAACACCCGTTCGTCCACGAACAAATGCAAAAGCAACAGAAATGGTTTTATCTTTTACGTTTTTCAGGTGTTTTCGAATCTTTAGAAGAGCAGACACATTTTGGGTTCTCCAAAGATGAAGGGGAATAGGTACAAATGAGATAGTCAAAAACAGTACCCATTTGTTCAGAGATCTAATTGAAATTTAAACACAAATGTTAAGGCGTAAAAACATACATTCATCTCGAATTCTAAATTAAAAGTTCTCAAATTCAACACCATTTCTGAAGACAAAAATGCGAAATCAAATTTGCCATCAATTTTACTGCCATCAATGTAACAAGTTACGGAAAATCATGTAGGATTTTATTGATGAATTGAATAAAATTAGCAACATTTCTTTCTGAGGGATGAGGAAGAACAAATGGAGGTGAAACACAATCATAACCAGGGGCAGAAGAATAAGACAGATTTTTCCTAAAGGAAATGTTATGAAGAATGACAATGTCGAATGGAAAAAAACGGGATTTGCAAAAAAGAATTCATAACTTCGGTACGATATCCAGATATGACTCGCAGAAGTATCCGACTTTGAATGTATCATAGATATTTATAATTTATCATTTTCGTATGCGACATACCCCACACTATAGAGCCGTACGTTATGAAGGGTGCAGTTACTTGATTATAGATTAACGTTGAAATTAATACCTAAAGTGCTGCATGTTTAATCACGTTGTAATTTATAACATTTCTCTGGTACGTATGTTAAATGTCGCTTCCACAAAAAAATTACATTCAAGGAAAACCCCAGGGTATTTAATTTGGTTTACCACAGCCAGTATGGCTCCGTCGAGAAATAACTCATTTGCATTGTGAGGTTTTACTTATTTAAATATTATGTTCAATCGTAGAACCCCACAAACACTAACAACCGAATAATCCCTTAAGTGTGTGAATAAACATGTAAGACTTAAGAATGGTTAACTACCCTTTATTTCTCAGAATAAATACAATCAACTCCCAACTCGGAGTATACACAAAGCCTCCGCTTGGGCTTGAACTTAAATGGTTATGAAATAAACTAAACTAAGCTTAACAAAAGCTGTCTGAAAGATATTGCCGAAGCTATCAGGTTTCTAAGTAGTTGGCCCCTAAGTATTAATTAAATCGGCGAAGCCAAGCAAGGGCCTAAAATATGGCCGATGGTAGTAGCTAAGCGAGAACGTAGCCAAAAGGCAAACGCGCGCCAGTCAGGAAAATCAGACTCTCTCTCTAGAAGTCGGTGAAGTATCGACTTAAACAGTACTCTTTCTCATTTGCATTTACTGCGTTTCTGAAATTACGTTCTGGTAGGAATTATAAGCTGAAATTAGAGTAAGATAGGAAAGATACAAAACTTAAAATAACTGTTAATAAAGTTAGCGTAAACCTTACAAAGTATCATTTTATCACACTTGCGTCGTATACGATTCCATAAGAAAATTACAAAAAATTTTAAAACAGCAGAGGAATGCACGTTTGGAATTCCAGATGCAGCGTTAAAAGTGTTGGCATATATTTTTCTGCCCCCTCCATATTTTCTCGGTTCATCATATCAATGCTCAGTTTTCTTAACAAAATAACTTAGCAAAACATTTTAGCTAAGAGAGAATGTAGCCAAACGCGCGCTAGTCAGGAAAATCAGACTCTCTCTCTCTAAGTCGATGAAGCATCGACTTAAATAGGGCTCTTACTCATTTGCATTAACTGCGTTTCTGAAATTACATTCTGGTAGGAAATTGTAAGCTGAAATTAGAATAGATAGAAAAGTTGCATAACTTAAAATAACTTTTCATAAAATTAGGATAAACCTTACAGCATCATAACAAACGTTTCGCTCTTTAATAGTCATAAATCTGTTTTTAACTCTAATTTCAATTCCTCGTGTCCCACGTGGCTTATACATGTAAGTAGTAACAAAATGAACGAATGTATAGTAGCTTTGCAATAGGAAAAAAATCTTAAAATCCATCAATAAATAAAAATAATAAATAAAAGAAAAAGAAAATAAAGAGTACTTAGCAATCTAAACTGAGAATGAAATTTAGAAAAGTAGAAATTGCTCTGTAGTTGTAGGGTTTCCTTAAGTTCAATTAACCAACTATTCAAATTTTTATCTTTTCTGAACACCTCAAATTCTCCTCTCATTTCCTCGCCAGGATGCAAATTTAATGTCAAGTGAAGTGAGGTTTTATTCAGAGCGCGTTGTAGCTAGCCACAATACGTTACGAGTCCGTCCTTGCTTTTACGCGGAGTTGCTGATACGCCTAACAAATAAAGTAGTAAACCATAATTCTTAGCAATGGGATAATCAGACTAATATAAAAAATCTCCAGAGAAAGGACTATAAGAGTTTAATTCTAGAAGCTAAAACGACCCTAGTCAGTAAGCTGTGTATGTGCTTGAAAGCCTGAGATATATTTAAAACTATAGGAAAAATTCAAGTCTTTTCCAGTGTTTAATATTGTTTTATTTTTAGCAGTTGAGTGATTTATGGTAGCATTTGATTGTTTTGTGATTATTTATTTCCAATTTGCTTTCGTTTAACTTCTGTTTATTTTCTCTCTTAAATGGTAAAAAAAATATGTATTAAATTTTCACGATATCCTAGGTCGCTTATCAAAAACACAAAATTATATTTAAAGGAAAACATAAGCATAAATTACCGCGTACAAAATATACGAATTTTCATATCTTAAGATAATACTATAATAATAATAGAACTCCATACAACGAAGCTCTTCAGCATAAAGAGTCCTTATTATTAAATGCAACACAGAGAAAGATATGCGGATTCTAATCCGGCTGAGGAAGTTGAAGCTGTGTATTTACTTTGGAAACTTATCCGTAGCATTGGAGAGCAGAATGATTCATGACGAAGCGCATCAAAACTTCTCAAGGGTTCCTTTCTGTCAGAAACTAACATTCGTACCCAGAGAAGAGAGTAGATTGACCCCCAAAAGTACTGTTAGTTTGAACCACGGGATTGGTGCAACACTTTTGCCACAAGAGAAAAGAAGTGTTACTTTCAACCCTTTTCCGGGAAGAGAAGACAAGTGTTAGAAGACAAGTGAGCCACGAAGTGGGTGTAATCCTTTTCGCGGAAGAGAAGAGAGGTGTTAGTTTTAACCACGTGCTCGGTATAACCCTTTTCCTGGAAGTGAAGTGTTAGTTTGAACCACGGGGTGGATGTAACCCTTTTCCCGGAAGAGAAGAGAAGTGTTGCTTTGAGCCACGGAGTAGGTGTAACCCTTTTGCTGGAAGAGAAATGTTGGTTTGAACAAAGGGGTATGTGTAACCCTTTTCCCGGAAGAGAAGAGCTACGCAAGCTCGCTCCTTTCTTCCAGTTCTCTCGCAGAAAATTGGATATTTGGGGTCCTTTCCACATCGTTCTCACATAACAGTATCTGCTCCTCTACACTCCTCACTCTGTCTCCTCGGTAACCATTCCAAGAGAATTTTTAGTCTCACGGTTTTGGCGTTATGTCCAAATAAGGCAACGCGCTCCACTCATGGCCACTCTCTCACTGCACGAGACAACATTGCTTTCTTTAAAAAGCAATCAGATCCCAGTTCTCGAAGGTTTTGCATTCATTAACTGGGGATCGCGCATTCTTCTCTTCCCAAAAAGGAAAGTATCTAAAATTGTTCTTTTTTATGTTCACTCCTTCTAGAGTATTCTACCATGTTATTTGCTTAAATTTCAAGCTTGTATAATAATAATTATTTGCTTTCACAAATATATACAAACAGTTAGAATGTAGTTCCTTCAATTAAAAATTAAAATAAATAATATTATGAATTATCTTTATAATTAATATTGACATAAGGTTTTATTAAAATGTGCTGCTGAGACATTTACTCAGATCATACATAGATATATGATAAAGATAAACATAATTTCATGAAAGTATACCCTTCTAGATGACCTATTTTAGATGATCGTGTACAGTATATTCTTTACATATTATACGAAAATGCTACCCATACTACTAACTGATGCGCTGCGATGTGTAAAAGAATAAAAACAGTAGACATAATTCAGAACATTCTTCTTACACGTTGTATGAACTTTCATGTAACATCCGTATTTAAGAATTTACTTTGCGTTATAGAATCGTAACATATAGTTATGGTTTAGAACGTTCTTGATTTGAAAAGTTAACGACACGTCATTTGATAACACCTGCTCTCCAATTTCTGAATATTCTCGAGCTAGTTGGGATGACACAGTACACGAATTAGTATCATCCACTAGTTTATATCAGGCACTTTTTAAAATGATATTTTTAAATATCTGAAAATATATAGTAAAAGATAATTTTGAAACCAAAAACCTAAATTTTACCAATTAGCATTCAAAAATTTTGTTATAAAAATAATTTCCATATGCCCATTTAAAATAAGATTTTTTAAAATTTTTAATGCAAAAATATTAATTCACTTAAAATAATGGGATTCAGAATTATAATGAACTGCTTATTTAAAATAACGGAGTTTTATAATTTTTTTTAATATAAAACTATTGAAAATTATTTTTTTAACTGTAAATGCCGTCTCAAACACACATATATCATCAGCCACACAGCGAAACGGCGATCAATATTTAATTTCTTTGTCATGTGACCTGAATTTTTAAAGCGGCCTAAGTTTACGGCGTACTCCATCAGAACTATCAAACATGTCTCATATAACTGACAGCTAAGTGCACGAAAGGGGGTATTTGTTTGCTCAGTCACGGAGTCTTACGGCACTTTACCACGCTAGTTGCATCTCGACTTCTGCAGAAACATCGTTATCAGACTTTGACTTGGATTGTGCGTTGGGTGAGAAGTAATTTTCAGCTCTCTTAATCAATATACGTTAGCTCCCTCTTGAAGCTCTAAATGCAGAAGTTGCTTAATATTTAAATTGCAGTAAAGGAGATAAATAGCCCAAGAAAATACTTGCTATGGGGAAAATACCTATAACAGAGACTTTTGTGTTATTTAGGGAATGGGGTCATAACTGGTATGTTCTAAAAATGCAAAGAGTGTTAAAAAAATTTTAAGAATATAAATTAGTGTTTCAAATAACTGTTTTGAATGAAAAATAATAATTAATGACGAATATATAGAGCGTATCCCCTCTAAAACGACCGCTTAGTTTGAAGACGAGTTTGGTCGCTTTTGTAGGTGGTCGTCTTAGCGAAGCCAGAGATTCGTGACGCCGATTATGGATTAAATAAGAGATTTACTAATTCAAGATTCTGAAGGTTTGCAAAACAGATATATTGTAGTTAGTTATGTTGGCTCATTAATAGTATTATATTAATAAAATTAAAATTTAATTCAAAAGAAAAAAAAATATGCTATATCCAGGTTTCGGCAGTAAAAGTGTGATATATTTCAAAATACGGAAAAACCTTTTCGTATCAAAATAAATCTTTGTATTGCGAATTTTGATTAGTAATATTGAAAAACGCAGTATATACTATTCAAATTGAAATTAAAGAGAGCGGAATAACCGGGATTTGTTATTGTTAAAAAAGCCAGGGTAATCTGTCGCCAGTTAATTGAATAAAAAAATGTTAAATTTATTTATTGTGTGACATTGGTATAATTAGTATTTTGTATCATTAGCGTAAAACAAAACTGGCCGCAGAAAATACAAAGCAGAGAATCTAAATGCGTCGGATAACAGCAATGATTGCAAATGACGATGAAGTATTAAGGAACTACGTTTACTATATGTCATTTAATTGTACATAATATAGAATATAGAAATAGATGCAAATGTAATAAAAGAGTGTACAGAATATTTATATTTGAAGTGACCTAATTCAGATCTATATGTTCTGGATGATACATGTCTTTGAAACTTGGTTCATAGGTTGTACTTATCCGTACCGCAATTGAAAGCGCAATACAAAATAGCGGTACGGATCACCAGCGGTCCAGCGATAAAAGCTGTTCAACACTGGCCGTTTTGGTCCGGGGTTCGAGCCCCGACGCACGGGCGATTTTCGTGATTTGTTTGTTGTGTAACGTGGATATTAGTCAGTTTCGCTTAAAGAGACCTCTATGGGATATGCCTCTCTGTGTAGTGCCTAATAGTGAAGCACGTAATAAATTTTATAAAAAATACAGTAGTACAAATTTTAGATCGCGCTTTTCATGAAATGTAAAGACGATGTAATGCAAATTGAAAATTCATTAAAATGTTAGTAGTCATTGGGTAAAATCAATTTTTACATTATCTTTAGAGAGAAATATTAATTTTTACTGGGAAAGTTCATTTATCAGATTTTAAATGGCTTGCGAAAAGAACCTAGACAGAAAAATACTTTTAAAAATACGATTAGTAAATTTTAAGAGATTTTTTATAACTAATTTGTGGTGCTTCCAAGGAAGGGGACAGAAATGTATTTCAAATAAAACTGTGGAAGTCGCTGCTGCTGTATTTGACAGAACATTTGGTTAATTTTTTGACATACATTTTGAACATTCGAAAATTCTTAGAGTGAGGTCACGTGATTTGTTATCGCTTGATCTGATTTTTCTATTCTTTTCCACGTGATATGGTGTAAAAGCAAGTGCAGTGTTGTGCCTGAATAGTCTTTGCATTCTCATTACTTGTCTGTACTGTATGGTTTACTGCTGACTTAATTCTTGGCTTCTTTTCTTTAAGACACTAAAAGGTATATTTGACATGAGTACCCTTTACTCCGAATTTTTTAACAGCAAGCCATTCTTGGCAAGGAAAAGCATGTTTAGACATTCAAAATGAGAGAAATCCCTTATTTGCCAGGAAGTGAAAGAACGGCTTTGTACTCACAATGGAGATGATCGAGAAGATTTATAAAAACGTTTCCATATGCATTTTTTTTTCTGAAGTGCGAGTAGAATCGTAAAAGCGCAGGTATAAGAATACCAGAGTGAAAGTGCTGTGATTTAGTTATAAAAACTCGGCCCAGAAAATTTCAGCAGCTGCAATTGCCTCTTCGTAAGAGCCAAAAGGTTAAAGCTATAAAATATATTTTGGACTTTTTCCATTGGGCTTTGCTACCTGTTAGCTGTCAAATTTTAAAATGTGCACAATATGCAGTATGTAATACGTGTTTTTTGAGATTCAGTTTTATCCTTTATGAATCTCTCATAAAAACGACATTTTTACATGCCACTTATTAACATCAGCCAGTACTTAACCATGTTTGAATTTGTTCCCATAAGAATTACTGTTTTAAGATTCTTCAGATTTTTAATTACTCATATAGATATTCAAATGACAGAATCGACACGAAATATTCACTATAGATCTTTCAGACCACAGTTTACAAAATATCTGAAATTTTATGAAATAAGTTATAATTTATATAGCATAAAATTAAACTTAAACCGGTAGGGAAGGTCTTTCAACATTTAACTCTCAATTTTTCTCGAAAACATATGTATAGTACCTGTCTAGAAGTACATAATAGTAAATAAATAAAGGTACTGACCTATTAACGCAACCATATTTGCGATTTTTTACAAATGAAAAGTTGGTGGTTTTCGCGCCTTTGCTCAGAAAAATTCCCAAACTATCAATATTTATAATAAGTCCGTAAACATTATCAACCTATAAAAAGGAAAGGTACTTTGGCTTAATAAGATACAAATTTTAATTACTAAATAAGGATTACGTGATTCATTAAAAAATACAACACCTCAATTCTTATTAAAATTTTTCTGTAATTTTTCTAAGCTATTCTTTTCTCGAAATATATAGCGATCGGTTTCCGCTGAAAAATGCATCACAGAACTACGGAGTCTTCGCTTTTTCCTAACCTTGGTACCTGAGGCTATCTAGAAAATACATTTCTTCGTTATTCTCTTTAGAAAATTTTCACAAGCTCGTACTTTAAAACGAAGTTTAAGACAAAAAACGTCACGATTCGTTTATAAAACCGTTAGAACTTAGAATACAGACAAAACGAATAAATATGAAAATGGCGACGGTGCTTTGACTTGAGGATTGTCATCAGTATCGCTGACGAAATAATGGTTATGCGAATGGTTGCCACAGTTTGGCACACTTTGAAAATTTGGCGACTTCTACAAAGGTGGTTGCGTTAATACGTAAGTACTGAAATAGTTTCTAATGTTTCACAGATAATCAAAAAAGTGCTAAAAATGAGATTTAATTAATGTTTACTCTACGGTACCGCTTGGCGAATCGTTTTGTTTTTTGACGCCAGGATCAGCATCGTCTTGAAATTCGTTATCGGCACCTATTTCAAGATAGGGGCCGATCCTTCCATCAGCTACGCTAAACCAAAACAAAAAGTCAAACACTTACTTGGTGTCCATGTACACATTGACCTATTTCAATTTAAAACAGAATCAGAGAATTGCACAAACTAGGCATTGCACCCTACCTAAACTACTGAACACATCCACCGATTCGAGGCATCGGTTAACAAGACCTATGCCGCAAACAATCTTACGGTTAAGATTAAACTCCTATTTTTTTAAGTACGCCTCATGTCATTAGATTTACATAGCTTTCTAATTTGAGAGAGTATTGTGGCAAGAGCCAAGAAGGCTACAACAGAGCTTAATTCAAATATAACTGTTAGTAAAACTTAAGACTAATTGTCTCTAAACAATTAAATTTGAAACTAATTTCTTTTTGTCTTTTACAAAGCATTATTTAGATAAAGGATTATAATTAATAGAACTGTCAAAGAGAAAAAAAATAGGTATCACCTTTTCCAGTTCATATTTATATTACGGACAAATGTTTAACAGCATGTCACTCTTATGTAATTTACATTTTTTTCTTTGCATACATCAGATTAGTATAAAGCATTAAGTTTTATTATGATGGATCTAAAACCACTACTACATTTCAGTTTAAAGCACAACTTTAAATTGATTAGATATCCTTTTGATGTTTTGACTTTTATATCTTACCATTAAGTCTGATCATTACACGGGTAATAATTCTGATGCTTGAAATTAAACTCATGGCGGTTTTCAGAAACATAATGAATGGGATAATTTCAATTACTTTTTATGTGGTTGGCTCTAATCAGCGGTCCACAATTTCTTTATTCGGGTAAACTCATTAACTGCTGCAACTTAATTTAATTTACAGTTCATCTTTTTACTTTATTTTTTAACATGAATAGAATTCTGCATTTGCATCGCATTAATTTTCGACTCATCAGCGCGTAAAGCTAAAAAAATTCTGTGATGAGTTTGAAATCAATAAGCATTCTTTTCTTTACTGAAAATGTGTTAATAAAATGGGTAAATATTTCAAGTCACGATTACTTTGATGTCTTATAGCCAAACTTAAGTAACTAAGAGTTAATTAATTATAATGCTAAAATTTTAAATTAATGAAACAGTTTTTACTAATTCCAAAATTTGTGAAATCTATAGACGCTATTTATGACGAAAAGAAAACTCAAATAAAATATTTTTTTCTCTAGTGTTATTCCTCGAAAAAGGTGCTGAAATATTTTTCTCATATTATTTCTAATTCTCTAGAGAAAGCTGTTTCGAATTATATAAAAATATTTTTGCTTATGAAATTAAGTATTTCCAAATTCACCTGCTTGAGTTAGGAAAAAAACAAATGTCGATAATTTTGCTTGATGATAAGAGATCTGATTATTTCAGATGATGCAAAGTAGAAAACTCTTTCTTAAGTTATCAAAATATGAAAGATAAGTATACTCGTCAAATAAATATTGTATTATTTTGTCCAGATATATTGATTTTACAATTAATACTTCAAAATTTTCCATTCTTAACAGATTATTAAGAAGGTAATAATTACTAGAACAAATGCATCTAGAGTGTTGAATGCACCTAAAGTTCTCCTCTTAATCTTATTTAAAATTTCAAAGCTTATTGAAATATTTATTACAAAAGCACGAAATTTATTAGTTTTTTATGGTAAAGTTACCAGGAATTCCCTCTTGCGTTCCCTCGTTCTTTATGCAGTAGCATTCCGGACTAAGATTTAGATAGTTTATGCTTCGGATCCCAGGGAGAGCATTGCTAATTTTTCATGTACCTGTTGTTTAAGCTCTACTGATATATAAATTGGACCTGACAGAAAAATATTCCTGGAATTATCCTCATTAAATTTACGATGAATAAATTCATTATTGTGTTGCTTGAGACATTTCTTTCTTTATTTATTTTTGAAATAAATAAATTTATTTATGTTTGTTGTTATGCCTTCATTAGTTTGTCCAAAACCAAAGGTTTGTAGAGAGGAAGCAATCTTTTTTTTTCATAATCTCTAAAGAATCCATTTGTTACGGAGAAAACTACCCGTATATTTCTGAAAATAAGCCTACCCTTACTTAGATCAAAAGGTAGATTTCTCCGCAGAAATTTAGCCAAACTTTAAAAACTATGTATAAACCAAATTTAAAGTCGCACTATAAATCCGTTAATAAATATCATTGAAACAGCGAATATTTGTATATCTAATACAACTTGTTGAAAATAACTGAAAATTTTAACTGTACCTATGAGCTTAAGGTAAGGACAAAATTCACCCACAGCTTCTATTCGAAAAATGTAAATGATATTTGTAAAACGGAAAGGCACGTTCGGTGCCAATAGTTTATGTTTCTTATTTTCTCAATTTTTCGGCAAGCGCAATATTTGATGCTTTGGCCATATCGTAAAGAACTTTGCTTGGTTCTCAGTTGTAACTATTTTCAAACAGTGATAAGAATTTTCCCCTTTAGTTTCGCTTTTGCTTTTATGAGCAAAATACCATTTTTCCATTCTACAGTATAGTATATATTATACAGTAATATAACTCTGTGCTCTATAGCGAAAGCCGTTTACGCAAAGTAAGTTATAGTTATTTTAATAGTTTTAAACTAAAGAATATCATATTTGCAGAGACATACTATGGCAGCAATTGAAGATGATATTACGTACAAAGCGGATGTGTAAAATGGACATTCTCTAAGACTTCTCGTAAAAACTTTGTGGAATTCCAGAGAACTTCGAGTAGTATACCGAAATTAAAAAAATCTCTTTATTGGGAATTAGGATTAAAAACAAAAAACCATCATCTTATGAATGGAAATATATCGTAAGACAATTTATACAATTTATACATACTGTAACACAATTTATACATTACATATTCGAAAGAAAATAATATTATATAAACAATCCTCATATAATATTTTATAAACATATATATACTATAAACAATCCTCATATAATATTTTATAAAAATATATACACAGTCCACTCACATTAATGTGACCACCACGTACTTTCCATGTCAGAGTTAAATAACCAATCACAGAAGGCAGGTGGCAGCACAGTGCAGTTGAGCGTATATAAAGGGTGTCTGAGGGCTTCGGAAAACATTTCAATCGTTGGCGTAATGCAGAAGCGAAGCGATTTATCCGACTTCCAAAAGGGCATGATCATTGGCTTTCGGGCCAAGGGTGGAAGCATTTCCGAAACGGCTGAGTTTGTGAACTGTTCGCGTGCCGCCGTGGTAAAAGTGTACCGTGCATGGCAAAATGGGACTGTCCAAAATCAGCGACGTGGCAAATGTGGTGCACCACGGGCCATAGATGACAGAGGCGAACGACGGTTGCGGAGATGCGTTCGGGCAGATAGACGGGCTACCGTTGAGCAACTGACCACCAAAATGAACCAAGGGGCTACCAAAAGTGTCTCCCAAAGTACTATTCAGCGAACATTGCTGCGTCTGGGCCTCCGAAGCAGACGCCTGGTTCGTGCACCTATGCTGACTGCTGTTCATCGACGGCGAAGGCTAGAATTTGCACGCCAGTACAGCAGCTGGACGTCCACTGAGTGGCGACAGGTTGCGTTTTCGGATGAATCGCGTTTTATGCTCCATCGGACAGATGGACGTTGGCGTATAAGGCGTGAAACCTCTGAAAGGAACCACCCTGCAACCATTGCCGGAACGGTCCAAGCTGGAGGCGGGAGCATTATGGTCTGGGGAATGTTTTCCTGGCATTCTCTAGGTTCACTGATCATTGTGGAAGGCACAATGGATCAATACAAGTACGCATCTGTCCTTGCGGACCATGTTCACCCCTACATGCGCATTGTTTTTCCTCAGGATGATGGCATCTTCCAGCAGGACAATGCGAGGTGCCATACAGCTGCCAGTGTACGTGCGTGGTTCGAAGAGCACCAGGATGAGTTTACCGTCCTCCCCTGGCCAGCAAACTCACCTGACTTAAACCCAATCGAGCATCTGTGCGACCATCTCAATCGAGTTGTTCGCGCCATGGATCCTCAATCGCGTAATCTAGCGCAGCTGGCCACGGCATTAGAGTCGGCATGGCTCAACATCCCAGAGAACACCTTCAGGGACCTATGTGACTCTCTTCCTGCACGTCTCGCAGCAGTCCGCTCTGCGAAAGGTGGTTATTCTGGCTTTTGACAGATGGTCACATTAATGTGACTGGACTGTGTATAATATAAACAATCCTCATATAATATTTTACTTAAGAAATGCTCTCTTGCTAGCAGCAAGAGCGCATTTCTAAAGCGTATTTCTAAAGTTTCTAAAATAAAATATTATAACTGAAACATACTTTAATCTTATAATTATTAATTACATTATATGTAGTTAGTTTTCTAAACTTATTAAAAATTTGCATTGAAGTCTATATTCTTATATAATGAACTCAGATAGTCTGTCTTAAAATAACGTTTGACACACAGTAAATTTTGCATTCCATTTATTTCAAAATAGATATTTTGATGGAATGATTTTGAACGTGGTTACAAAATCTTTATTGCGCTGTTAATCACTGTGACGTTTAGGAAAAGATTAAGACAGTGTAAGGCCCCAGCCAAGCGTTCTTCCCTGGCCTCTCACTTGTTTTTTCTTATTTTCATACGAGACAAACATAGTTCAGAAGAGTTACAAGATGATTCCTGAGATCTCTTAAGACCTAGGGTCGTACGACCAAGCGATTTGAGTGAAAATTGGCTGGATAGGTTAATAATTATGCAAAATTGTAATAGCTGATTTTTCTCGATACAAAACTTAAAAGGTTATATCCGCCAAATGCATGGTGATCTCTCTTCTTCAAGTGCCGTAAAAATTTCTGGAAACAAATCAAAATGAGATGAAGATATTAATTTATTAATGCTATTATCGTGCTATCGTTTATTAATGCTGAATAACATAAGGCAAAACCTAACTTAAGTTAAACTGGCGTAGGAATATCTGATTTCTTTACAAAGCGCTTTATAGGACTACTTTTATAGGACTACTATAACATGACTAGCTTTTATAGGACTACTATAACATGTAGATGTGCACCTCCGATTTTGTTTGCAATCGGCTGCACCAAAAGTATATAAATTTATGTATGTATATGTATGTATATATATCCACTCTGCTCATAAGATTTCTGCGTCATAACTTATTGAAAGAAAGTAAGGAAAAAGACAAAACAGCGAATGTTCTTACACACACACATATACTATACATCCATTCTGCTACTATGCTCAGTGACCTCAGATTTTTGTTCTTATATGTTGGTAAATTGTGCATCTTTTGCTTTAAAAATGATTGAATTATGTTGTTCTTATCTTTCGATTAAGGCTTTTATGCCTTTAGTAAATGTGCATGCAAGATTTGTAGAATTATCAACAATTTAAAAGTTGTTTACGTGCGGCTAAGCCTAATCATTTTTCTCATGGCGGACATATTTGTTTACATTTGGAACTTAGCAGAATATTAGATTTGTTGCCAATTTAGAGAAACTGAGCTTCGCAACAACAAAGATAACGCTTTCCCTTTATTATTGCAAATTAAATCATGCTTAAACCATTTTGGAATTTATTCGAGGAAATACAAGTAAGTGTTTAAGATTCACTTCGTAATTTTAAATATAGATATTTTGAGTTTTTGTGCATTTTTGCGTTGTTGCGAAGTGAGAACTGAATTAATTGAATAAGAAATACTGGATCGTCTGTGAAAAACTGCTTTTTTTGTTTGTTTTTTAAATTTATTTTATACATCGTTTTAAATTTATTATAGCATTTAATAGAACATGTGGCAACGATTAAATAATTCTTCAGATGTTATACATATGTTCTAGGCAGTCTGAGTTCTAAAATGAACGAGATGAAACGCTCTTAAGTGAACCTAGCGTCAGTGTCGCTATGGTAAACAAATACAGTGTTTTTTTAAAGCGTGCATTTATTATATTGTGCTTTATGCGCTATCTGAGAAGTATATTTAATTCAGTCCAATAAGTTTAAATGAAATTCAGGAAAAATGTGTATAATTTAACATTCCGAACAAGGAAGTTATGTGATATACACATCAGATATTTTATTACTATATTCCAAAAACTTGCACTATGCGATGTAAATTAAACATTAATTTAACTTCAGTGTTTAAACTTAATTATTTTATTCCATTTCTTGTTATTTAAGAAAGGTAATAATGCTTTTCGAAGATAAAATATAAAAACAAACTATTGTACTGATTTTATCAAAGAATTTTTCATAAAGGAAATCGTTAAAATTTAGATTTGCTTATGAACGCTTTACAAATGGATAGATGAATTAATGCTCTTGGATACTTTATAGGAAGAGATCTGCTAAATTTCTGAATCATTAGTAGCGGTAGTGGTCTGTGAGCATAACAGAAAACGCATATAAGACATTAGAAACATTTAATATCATGTAGAATTGGATGCAGCTTAAAAATAGAGATGTTAGCAGTCGCAGCTTAGAAGTAGAAGCTCTCATCAGAAAATTTCAAGAATCTGTAAAATTTGAGAATAACATGTCAGCGGCTTCCTTGTCTTTGGAAGAGAATGCAGGAATTACGGCATATTTTGAGGTTGCAAAAAAACCTTTTTAAGTCACCTTGGGCCAGATTTAAGAATAACTGTGAAGTTTCATGAGCATTACAAAGCTGCATTAGATTAACATTTATAAGAAGGTATCGCGGAAGAATCGGATTAAAAAAAACTGAGAAGATTTTGCCGTGTCAAGCTGCAGTTAAAGAAAAAAAAAGACACTAAAAACTTCGCGTGTTCTTCAATGCATTATTACATGCTGAAAGGAAAAAGTCATTGAATCATTGTTTAGAATTAAAAATTTCTTTTTATTTGAAACTTGTTTAACTACTTTTAAAATGATGCAAATATGAGCATGTGGCTTTTGGAAAATCTAGTTGCGATTCTCGAATTTTGCTGAGTTCCAACATGCGGCTTTTACTGACATGAAGTTTAGCCACCCCTGCTCTATAATGTTCGTAAATATATGTTCTGAAATAATGCCAGAGCATATATAGAGGGTGCTGGAATCCCTGTTATGCGTATGTTTCTCGAAAAGACATACTGACACATACACTAGGAAAACTGCAGCGCTAAATTACATGAAAAACATTCAAAAGGATAGTTCTGGTAAGAATATCCTGTAATTCTTGTAACAAGTAAGGATAACACGTAAGTCCTAGTTCTCATCAAATACTTCAGTAAATAACCGCATCCATATATAATACCTAATAAACACGCTTTAACCGTGGTAGTTTGCGTAGATATTAGTTTTAGTGGAACACCTCTATTTATTCCTTCTGAAAAAGAACCAGTTTCATATCTAATGCATTTAAAGGATCATGGAGAATTCTCGGTATAAAATCGAATCAAACTACTCATTTAAATTTATATTCAGACGGCAAAGTACAGAGATTTTATCAACTATTTTTTCCCACCTGCCTCTGTTCGTGTTACGGGGTTAGCATCTGAGATAAATCTGGAACGAAAAGCTGCCATTATTCTTGTTAGTGTATCCGAATGCTTTTCATGAAAGCACTGAATTTCTTCCATCAAGATGATTTTTCGCCGAGATATTCGTCTGCCAATGACGAAGGCTTGTCATATCCGTCTGCTGTGTGACCTGTTCAGTGACCATCGGGCACACTTTGTTTCGCCCAGTCAGAATCTGAAAGATGTTCAGACCGTATTAAAGACATTCGTTGTTTGGCCAGGGAAAGAATCAACACCGAGACCGAAAAGATGACGAGATACGATGCTAAATTAATGGACAGGAAATTCAATTGAGTAATCAAGGCTGGTTATAAGGATAGGTTCCTTAGATGCTTCGTGGTAAGCATCATCCAGAAATCTCACCCAATCGCAATCATTGTGGAATCCTAAGAAATCCTTCCATGTGAACAAGAATCTGAAGTATTCTTCTTCGTATCCAAAGAACTCGTTCTAAACGTTCTACGATAGAAATACACCTTATTACGATAATGGGGATCAGTTGTCCCTGTATTAGCAATTCCATTGCCTGGAACGCGTAGGCTTTAATGTTTCGATATTGTAAATTTCTGTCAATATTTAAATCCTTTTGTCTGCATTATTGTAGTACATTTTTGTGATATTTTTCTTTCATTAGCATTAATGCCCGATTCCGTCAAAAGTGCAGATCGTGTTATGTGGCAATTTCGCGGCACCAGATGTTCCGTGCTAATTTGTCACGTCACCAAATGTTGTGGTGCAAATGTTAAATACTAACTGTTACAATAAGTTGCCTACAATAATATCAAAACCATAATTCATTGCGTTGTGTTTACTAACCCGAACAACCCCTAAGACCAAGCAGGAGTACTGGTGTTAAAAACATTCACACAAGTCATCATAAGAAAAACTCTGAATCAAATATATATATATAACCAAGGATATTTATTGCAGCATTAAAGGAAGATGATTACATTTATTCCTACATTCAATTACACAATTAAAGGTAAAGTAGAATTTAAATTTTTAATCGTTCCTTAATTTGCAAAAGTTAAAGTTAATTCTCAACCAAAAATAGTAACAACTTAAAGTAAAATTTAGATAAGTTAACAAATTTAATATCCTGTCTTAATCCATTATATATGACTTTTAATTACAATCCAAGTTAAAGTTAAAAGTCCTAAATAGGTTAATAGTGCAGCAGTTGCTTAAATAAACAGCCTGGATTTAAGATCCAGCAGAAAAACCTTGACTAAAAGTTAAATAGAATTTAATTGGAAATTAAATACATATACAATTACTCCTTACTTTAAGAATTCATTACTGGAAAATTTTTCTTCAATTAATCAAATCTCTTAAAAAAATTTTAAATTACCATATTACTTAGGAAACACGTTCACGGAATTTAAGTCGCAAGCTGTACTAAATTTCAGGTGAAATTAACAATCCAAAAGGTTGAACTCACTTGAAGGGAAGAAGTGAAAATTTAATTAAGCATTAACTCATCTTATAGATTTTTTTTCCGGATGTCCCATTCATAACAGGTGTTGAACAAGGCTCAGCCGACGACCAGTTCTTCGCAGATGTTGAACGAGGGAGTCCGGCGAGAAATCTGGACACTTGGATCAGACACTATGAAGATGGTAAAGTGCATTCGTACAGCAAAACAAGAGCTCCTAAAGGTTCCTCCCTTTTCCGTCTATTCTCATCCAGGCGAGTTGATGGTAGTACTCGGATCTAAGTGACCGATCATGCAGGATCCGGATAACGGGATTCAAGTTGCATCCACTAGACTGCGAGAAGTCTCTTCAACGTATTAATTCGATGAGGAAAAACAACATTCTCGACTCCAACACGGGGATGGTAAAGTGCGGAGGAGTAAACTTCAAGTGATTTTTTAGATGTTCATCTTTATCTTATTTCCCATCTCCGGCTCTTCCAGAGGAAGAAAAAATAACGTGCTTCTACAGCTGCGAATCCAAGGCAAAAAAGGGCTGAGCATGGCCTTGCATGACGATTTTAATCGTCCAGAATCCAGAATTTTCGAAAATCACCAAATTTGGTGAATTAGTATGCAAATCTCGCCAAACACAAAACAGTGCTGCGAAAACTTAGTTTTTCCTTCTTCACACCAAAAAAAATTCCACCCTCGCCACCCCCTTCGCCAACAAGGAGGGGTGAGGGAAAGAATGCGACAAACCTACCACGCCCCTACCACGCAACCGGACGCAGTACATGACCTTGACGAAAAAGTGCTCAAAAACGACTCTTATAGCAGAATAAATTTCTAGACACGAAATTCAACAATTTTAGCAATTAAATGGGCATAATTCTCCAACGGGGCGACGTACAGTCATGAAAGTAGGTTCATAAGAAGGGTAAATTTTTTCTCTTTAAGAGGTATAAATTTCAACCATGTGAATAAAAAGGAAGTATTTTTAAATTTCAAATATTACGCAGAAACAACCGATTTCCCATTGTCTCCTTCTCCCGAAGGCTAATACTGTCGAACGCGTAACGTAAGAATGAGAACTCTGTTTAACTCGCATAAGAATAATTGATTCAATAACATAAGCAATACAATTCGTGAAGAAAAATTTAGAATAAGCATAAATTAATGCATATAATTTACTCACTCAATAATTAATTAACAAATAACTGCAATTAACTACACATTAATCCATAATTCTAAACTAACCAAAAATCACTACATAACAATCGTATCTGTTTGAAAACAGTATAGCTAGTGCTTGCTGAATTCTAAAATTTAACACAATAAGTATTCTTAGTGGCACAGCGGTTATTCGGCGAACATTACGGCAATACATACTGAGTATTAATCTTCTATTTTAAGCTATGCCAGTCGTTTATTTTAAAATAAGCCAGTCATAAAATTTTCTGGTCAGAACAAATAATATGACACGATTCTAGAAAAATATGATAGTTTTAAATACAAAATAGATGCAGTAAAAAATATTATTAAGTTTCATAGCAGGTTATTTCTTCTGAAATGATTTAGACTATATTTTTAAATTTCCCCGCAGCCTGGCATGTTTAATCTGACTAACGTAATCTCAGTTTGTTACCACAATGTCAATTTAGGATAGTGAATGTAAATTGTTTTCTCATTTTCTTCTAAATTTGCATACAGTGGCAAAAATTTCTCATTTTGTGCACAGAAATAAAATAGCAACACAGTATTTTTGTCTCGCACAGAAAATGGACATGATTGTTTTTATTAACATCAGATTAACAGTAGTGCATTCATACTTTCATGTGTTAAAAATATTTTAATAACTTCTATTTCAGTCGTGTTTGTTTCCTTCAGTAATTTAAAAAGATATTGCCGAACTGTACATAAATTCAGTAAACAGTGAAAGAGAAAATTATTATATTCAATGCAATTTTTGTTAAATAACAGAAGGAACACAGACCATCGAAGATTATTGGAATAATGCGTGCTGTAAAGATTAATTACATTTGATTATAAGTTGCCTATAAAGATTGATTACATTGCGATAATGCATGCTATAAAGTGTATTTCTTCGGAGGTACGTTTGGTGAGTATTAGTTTAATATTTTAAAAACTTTGCAGTTCTATTACTATGTCGAGTCTAAATTTGCTTCAATAGAAGCAGTGACCATGATACCAGTGTTTCAAAAATATATCAGTGAACCAAAATCAACTGCTTCAGAAATACTCTGACTCTGATTTATAGGAAAGTTATATATAAAAATAAATTTTGCATCCTACATAAAAATTGCCAAGGTTCCGTGAGATTTTATATGATCGATCGATAACCGGATGTTATTTGTGGAAATGTGGATTTCTACTGCGTTTGCTTTGCCTTTTGCAAAGTATTCTGCATAAATTTTCCCGAACTCGGAAAAATAAATCTCTGATCTCCAAATTCGATAAGAAGTATCTAAAAACGCCTCGAGCCAATTTTATGTTACTATGAAACCTCAAAAGTTTCGAATCTTACCAAATCTACTTCAATTTAATTTTTTACATCTTAAGTATGAAAAGCAAATTTACCGCTTCATAATTTATTCTTTAATATATCAAAGTGCTGTAAAATTAACGCGAAAGATGTTGTTCTAACATATCGATATAAGAAATTACGAAGATTATAACTAGCACGAATACTAGTTCCGTTGCTGAACATGCGTTTATGTTATATATCCGTCTAATGTAAACAAAAAAGATATTGAAAAACATTAAAATAAATTGCAAAAAATGTAAAAAAAATCAAGGAATTAAAATACTTTAAATTTTTCCGTTAAGAAATAACACGAACAAAATAATTTTCCCCTAAAAGATATATGCGCCTACGTTGACTATTTGTCACCGTTAAACTAAATGCATTAATATACGATCTGTTCCAAAGTTTTTAGATTCAAATATATTGCATATTTTAGAAAAATGAAACACGAAATCAAACACCAAATAAAAATATGTTTATTTACATTACATGCGGCTTGCATTCCAGTAAGTATTCAATTAAAATAGCAATATATATTTTAGAAAACTAAAAAACATAGAAGAATAGGCATCCCAAAAGTTAGCGTTTTAACAGTTTATGATCAATTTCAAATTACTTACTGTTTCAAAGTCGCTCTGATGAATATACGTTTTCCATCGAGAAAAACATTTTTTTATTAACTTTGGTTTCACTTTGAACCATGCACTCTCGATGGCTGCTTTTAAGGCATTCACGGAAGAAAACTGCCTTCCATCCTGATAAAATCTCCTAGACATGATACCTCACATTACAAGGTCTGTCCCGAAAGCAATGCGCCCTATTTTCTTCTGTCGCGACTGTCTGTTGCACAGCGTGCCAGTCGGTTCCGAGCTCATAGCGAGTCACAGTACCTGTTTCAGTGAACCCTTGTGTGAGTGCTAGGTCGAAATCAAGATAGAAAAAAATTCTCGAGTAGCGATATGCAAAGTTTAGTTTCAAACTTGAGATAACGCCATCGAGACGTTTTGTGTTGCTTCAGTTCTGTTTTATCCGCGCCTGACTTCTTTTTGTTTGCGAAGATTAAAAAAATCCCTCAAAAGACAGCATTTGGGGACCCTGGAGTACATCAAGGCGGCTACGACGAGATTAAAAAAGGACATCCCTGTAACGAGCTTCCAGGACACATATAAAACTAGGAAATCGTGTTGGAACAAGTGTGGTAAAGCAAGAGGGATGTATTTCGAAGAATATTGAGTAATTGTACGAGTTGGTTCAATAAAGGTCTTAAAAAAATGAGCGCATTCATTTTCGGGACTGACCTTGTATTCTCCATTGGGTTAAAATCGGGGCTCATTGGTGGCCACTCAAGAGCAGAGACATTTTCCATGTCTAAAAATTTTTTTTGTAGTATTAGAAGTATGAATGGGAGCTTTGTCATGCTGGTACATCCAATTCTGTCCACCAATGTTTTCTGCGAATGGCATAAGATGATTTTTTAGTGTTTATATGCATTTAGACGAATCTTGCCGACCATCTAGAAAGGTGAAACTGAAAGCTGCCCACACCATAACAGATCCACCCCCACTGTTCCTACTGAAATATCTCAGGGGCTATTTTCATAAGTCAAGCCAGTAATATGAATAGGTTATGGTCAACTAGATTCCATTTTTTTCATCACTGAAAATTACACAAATCTATTTGTTACCATATGCTATGTGGTTAGAGGCCCATTACAATCTCATTTGTTTGTGAAACTTTGAGACGGTCACGATCGAGTCATTTTTATATAATAACTAGATTCCTTGATTCGGCTATGAACAATGTTTTTGGATGTTTGCAATCCACAGACCCTTATAATTTGGCGAACCGACTTTTTCTGTGTCGAAGCCATTGTTTGTATTCGCCTATCACTGCTACTGTCCGTCACTCGGAGTCTTCCTGAACGTGGGTTTGTGTGATGTGGCGTCTTACGAGATATTATACAATAAATCATGCTTACAGATCGATTCAGAAGTTTCATACATTTTTTCTGTTTTTCTTTTATCTAAAAGACAAACCGATATTTTTGTTAAATATTTACTCAGACGCAAGGCATGTGTGTTTTGAATAAATATATGTTAATTGGATAAACATATGTTATTTTATACATTTCTATTTTTCTTAAAGATGTAATTTACTTGAGTCTATAAACTTTGGAGACAGAGTGCATTTTTTTCTCTTATAACGATGTTCTTGTTTTCAGTAAGTATTGTAAGCAATCCTTTAAGTAATTTTTTCCATTAATTTCGTAAGCCGTTTAAAAATCCTCTAAACATTATATAAACTAAGAAGTATATTTTTTTGCATTTAGAAATATATTTTTTTGCATTTAGAAACTTGAAGACTATCTACACGGGGAGAGGAATATTTCTGGAAATATTTAAAAAAAAACTTGCTCTCATTCACGAGGGGTTTATGTAGGAAGTACGTTTTCTCATTGAAAGTATCATGTTGGTGCAGATATTGGTTTAGAAAATATTGTTTGACATTTGTTTTCGGATAAAGAAAAGGATATATTATTTTTCTGTGCAGAGATGATACCAGTCGCAGAAGGAGTGAACGAATACCAAAATATTTTGCAGTGCATGAGAAAGCCTCTTCAATGTAGCGCGTGGGTAAGTTCTTAATGTGCCTCATTAGACGGTGTGTTGAACATTTCGAGAAAAACGAATATACTCCTTACTATGTGTAGACGGTTCAAGATTATGCGCCATATGTCGCATTTGCCACGTGTTTTTTACAACAGATTGGTATGGATCCACAGTTTTCAGCAGATTTGTATTAATTGAAGATTTCACAATTCAGCGACAGAAATGCCGAATATCCGTAATATCATGTCTGTGCAATGGTAATCTGCACAGAATGAGCCTAGGGTCATTTCCGCCTGGTTTTTGAGTAAATCTTTCAGCAG
>KK112038.1:134988-169039 GCA_000611955.2 Stegodyphus mimosarum | reverse complement strand
TACACGACCATCAGATTGATCCGTACAGGCCATTACCAAATAGTCTCGACGAATATTCATAACCTGTGTTTATGCGGCAGGTGCTGCCTAAACAAATAAATCCTGTTCAGGCAGACATCAAAAGAAACTTGTGGTTTCAACAAGACGGCCATCAACATATTACGATGTGAATGCACGGAATGCATTTAATACATGTATCCGAAATGATGGATGGTAGTTGAGGCCCACTTAACTGGCCGGTCTGCTCGCTCGATTGGTTCGTATCTCAATTTTTCCTCTGCAAAGGAAAGTATCTTAGGAAGAGTCTCATCTACGCTGGAAGTTTCATCGATTTCGGTGAAGAACTCTTTGGCCAGATACTTTTAACTGCTAAAACCGTATGAGCGATATCTGGTGTGTTCACCAATGTACGACAGTCAGTTCATTGATGGTCTCAAGCCTGCGTTATTTTCGTCAGACGTCATCTTGAGCAGATGGATTGGGTATTTACTTTCATTTTGTTCAATGAAACATTTTTATTATTTCAATGGTGTCCTTTCATTCAGTCTCCCTTTATTCTTTCTCATCATTTAATGACGCATGACATCTATCCCTCTAGTCTCTTATCGCTTGAGCACCGACAGTAAGTTGTGCTTATTCAGTAGTAACCTATCATCCCTAAAGCATGTACCATGAGTTTAGAACACTCCGTAAAGGACACTTCTTGATTATATTTTGTTGATGATTTCTTTCTTCTCCCCACTGTTTTTATATGCTATGAAGGCTAATATGTAGGAATCACAAACTTAAGTTGAAATAAACTGTTTAGTTTGGAATCATAACATATTGATTTTGAGACAAAAGTTTGCAGTTGGAAAATATAAACTTTATCCGTGACTGATCTCTGAATCCTTGAGAAATTATTTAATTAACTTCAGATAAATTCTTAAACATTCCTAATAATGCTTCTAGAGTCAACCGCTTCTTTATGTATTCAGTTTTTTAATACTTTTAATGTAATTTTACGTTTTTAATCAGCTTTTTAGTGTTATTTTTAAATTTTAATATGCGCAAATGGTTTATATTTTCTTTTCACTTTGACTATTTTATGTTTTAATATTTATTTAACTATCATATTTCTAAAGTATTTAAAACATCGGGTTTAATATTTTTATAGCATCCATATTATTCATTATCACAATGATTTAAATTTAAGTATTTAGAAGTTGCCACTTTCAAAATTGTAAAAGATTTTTCCGCAGACATATAAATTTCCCTAACTTACAGAACACATTTAAGTTATATTTATTAATAACACACATTTAAGCTTAAAAATTATGATTTTAAATAAATTTCGGTATTATCGTACTTAGGTCTGGTTGCAATGTACTTAACAAAGTTAATAATAATTACTTTAAATTACAAAAAACACTATCATGATGTATAATTTTTCTCTTCATTGTTTATCCATCTCACTATATATTAATTATATAAATTTAACAAACAAAATGAGCGAGCTATTTGTTAACCGAACTGCATTTAAAATAGTGTTATAGAGGGTTTTGAATCTGAGTAGCTAGCTCCATAAATAAAATAGTACGCGTTACTAAATAAGATTTCTCTCTTTTATTCGTATTTTAATACTTATATATATATTTTCTTATATTATTTCTTCTGGTACATATTTTTCTTACTTAATTTTGCTTGATTTTTGGCGTTGCCAGCACCAAGAACTAGTTCAGATACACTAAATTTGTTCGCAAGCCCATACTTCTGATCAGAAATTTTTTAGCTTCGTTTTTTTCTCCGATAAGCAACAATTGCATAGAAGTGCTCAAACTCTTGTAATGAAGCATCTCAAACACCATCTTCTAAAATTGTTCTGCACATTACGTAAATGCTTCAACACATCATTCAATATAACGCATGCTTACAATGCACTCTTGATAGACATGATATATTATGAGGACAGTACACTGCGAAAAAAAATGTCCAAAGGGGCTTTTTTGAACGTTTTGTGTCTTACCTTTATTTAATAAGTATCATGTTCTTCGCACTTAAACCATAAAATTCAATTCAACAGCAATATCGCAAAATAATTTTTAAATGAGCATATCTTTAGAATTTCCTATACACAATTCCGCGTGCTGCAGATAGAAAGTTTTTTTTTCCGTAGTGTGTTGCCATTGCTCGCCTTTAAGTCGTTTGAGTTCGTTCATCAAAAATTCGTTATGCTTTACAAATTAAAATTTTACAAAATATGAAATAAATAATAAAACAAATTGGGCTTCCAGATGCGCATATTCGGGTGGAAGCGTACGTTATTCAAAATTGGATGGCTCTGGGTTCTGTTGTTTTATCACATTTGGCGAAATATACATATATTTGTGCATATTCTTCATTATTTAATTACTTTAAATATAATACAGAGCTGCACTGTTTTTTTAGCAACAGTTTGAAAAGTGATTCATACTTTTAATGTTTCCAACGCAGAATCGCAAAACGAAAACAATAGTCCTCCAGGGACAAAGCTCCTTTGGACTAAAAAAAGGGGGCGGGACAGTTCGATATCTCCCGTTGTCCTGGGCCGATTGCCGAAATTCAACTTGCTTTTTTCATGTCTCCAAAGCGCGAATAAGGATATAAATTAGATTTATATATAGCACTGTTCTAACACAGGTATTTTGACACAAAATTGTACTTTTTCTGAAATGACATGCCACGTTTATTCCATATTTCGTTTCTACGACTCAAATTATACCCAACTGCCAAGTTTTGTAAAAATCGCAGTAGTTTTTAAAAAATTAGTTCTTAAAATTTTAGCTCTTCACATTTCGAAATTAATTTTTATTCCAAATAAAATTCGCTTTTTTTTATGATTTGCATTTATAAATAATTTTTTATGAATTTTTCGAAAAAAATTTGAATTATAACCTACAAAATTTTTAACATCATATTGAAGTAGATGTATTTCTAGGCACACCTGCAAAAAGTTAGTCTTTTATTCAAAATTTCCTAAGATATACACGAATTTACATTTTGGCCCGTATTGAAATTTGGCATATTTGCCATAAGGGATGATAACGCCAAATGTGGATTATGCACTTAGTTAAAATTATTTGAAAGTGTGAACAATAACTTTTTTCCGTTCATCTGCAATGAAAAAAAAGGGAAAGAAGAGTAGGTTGCTATAAATGAAGAAGTTCGCCGAGTAAATCATTTTGGCACAAACTGAAAAAAAATCCGCCAAGATAAAGTTTTGAATTTCTCCTTAACTTTCGCACCAAATTTTACAAAATCTCAGTATTTAGGCATAATTTGAGTCGTAGAATCGAAGTATGGGAAAAATTGGCATTTCATTTCAGAAAAAGTCCGATTTTGTGTTACAGTATTGTTATGGTATTTTTCACTTTAATTTTCAATAATTCATTACACCTGAGAGTCAAGAATAAGTAAACCAACTTTAACTCATATCACTACAATAAATACAGCAAGGGAGTAAAATTGTGAGACAGACATAGAAAGTCAACATTTAGTCAGTTAAACCAGTAGGTTCGTATATAACAGTAAATACCACAACGATAATACGCCAAAGGTAAAGCACAAACAGGCGTTGTGTTTCATGCAATAACCCGTTCAAGTTTTAATTAAATTTATTGGGTCCAGTGTTCTAAATTATGAGTGAAAACAAACAAGTTTAGGTTAATTTAAATTTTCACTTATTAGATGATAACAAAACTAGCAAAAATATATTGATACAAAGTGGTGGAGGTACAAGAATCGGAGTGAGAAAATAAAGTAACATACCGTTTACACTACAAAGAGGGGATCCCCGCAAGAAATCACAATTACTTAACAGCGTCCTTTACATTGAAGACTCGTGCCTAATGTCGAGAGGAAACATCTGTTCTGCTGTATTTAATCTACAAAAAGGAAAGAGAATGCAAGTTAGTAAAGATGGGCATGTAATGAAGTTATAGAGCCTTCCGCCCCTTCTATCTGGGTTCCGTCCTTCCTACTTCGCCGACCACCGGTGGTTTTCTCTCCTCTCCGCAAATTCTTCAGCCATCTTTTCCACTGTAGAAATAGCCACAGTACTCGGGGCGGAGTTTTACATTTTTGATCCCATTCTTTCTTGCTTTGGTTTATTTTATCATAGTAAAGCATATGAGGGCTATCTGCCTCGGGGAGTAAGGGATGCCGTCATGGAGGACTTTCCAAGGCAAACTGGATTGTATGCATATTACACTTGGGAAAAAACACGAAAACGCTTATGCAACGAGCCCGCTAGCCGGGTTTCGAACTCTGGGCTCAAGTACCAATATTGAGCAACTTTACCTCTCGGCCGCTTGCATAAATTGTACAAAAATGATGATTTTTTGTTTTCCTACTAAATTATGAAATTATCCTTTGTCTATATAATTTTCCTTCCTACCTAACCTTGATTTTTCGCCCTGCGTCAGAATGACGTGTGTACTTTGTCTGTCTAACATCCATCATAGCTGAAAGTATGTGATAAGACAACGATTCCAAAAGTAAACGCCGGGTGAGGACTTTTAAGTCTCAGGGGGTGGTTAAATACACACACACACACACACATATATATATATATAACCACCATAATGTATATATATAGTATATACGAGTATAGGTATACATAAATCCCGCGGAAGGCTCTCTTCCTCCATACACGCATATACATGACTGGTACTGTTAATTGCAATAATCAAAAAAGAGTACACAACTAGATACTACAGCAGTCCCATGTAAAATTTCAGCATTCTATGGCAATTGTTTTAGTTATGCAAGATACATACACACTATTGTGTGAGTACGGGTTCGTAATAGACTGAATACCAACAGGTCCGATGATACGTTAATAAACATTTATTTTATCAAAATAATCATTTCGAAGTCCGGAATTTTCAACAGAAATATTCGTATAGAAGTTCACAGTATCACAGAGTATAATCAGTAGCTACGCAACAAATTACTAAGAACGATAAACATAACGCAATGCAAGCGCATCTAAAAAAAAAAGCTAACTCGGATATATCATTTCACGCGGAACCAACAACTCCCAACAACGATAACTAAGCAATTAAGAACCGATGCTCTCTCTTCGGCCTTAAAGAGTTTTCAACTTTCCGCCGATACATTTCTAGTACTTTCTGCTTCTCGAAATTAGTGGCAAGCAATCGGAAGTTGTAATTACGGTTACAGCTAACATAATGGTCAATTACATTTATTCAATTTCAATAAATATTACGGTAATTCGGCCAGAGTATGGGGCCAGAGTGAAATTCTGTCAAATGGTCACCAAATTTGGCGACAAAATAAGTCGCCAAAAACCATTGTCAGCTTGGCGATATCTCGAGAAATTACCGAAATACCTATTTACTCAATGTTAAATGCACTTGCTCTGATTTCTTACATTTCCCGCATAACTTCTCTTTAGATTTTTTATGTTACAAAAGAAATACAATAATTTTACTTATAATCCTATTAAAATTATCTAGCTAAGCAAAAAATTCGTAACATTACATTTATACATACGTACGTCTGTACATGCATACAGAGGTCACAAAAAAAATCTCAAGGAAAAAAAAAGAAAAAAAGAACGGGAACGATCAAAATGGGTATTTCGGATGAAATATGATACTCAAAAAATTTTCCCAATTACAATACTTCCTTTACTTAGTACAAGGAAGTAAAAAACAGTAGTTCGCAGCTGATTGATTTGTGTTTATCTAAATTTTAAACGTATATATCAGCATTATAATTTTACGGCTTTGGAATAAATATGAATGAGAATAGATTTATCACAACATATATTTAAGCTGTGTTTTCCTTAAGAAACAAAATGCTTAATTATCACTAAAATTGCTGTTTGTTTTTTGATAAGGTACAGAACCAAATCCTGCAAACAATAACCATTTAAATTAAATATCTGAATCTAAGTTAGAGCTTCCTGAAATTAGACTTCTTAAATTTCTGAAAGTAAAGAAATTATTTATGAAAAATAAGAAATTAAGTCAACGTTCTTTACTAAAATGTGCAGTTAAATAGCTACATAATTAATCACGGCAAAACTCTCGAGGAATGTCTATGTATAATTAGAAACATAGTCCTATAGATATGAAAATATCTTATGTAAACATGAAATTTTTATATTTAAAAGACTACCAACCACTACTGGTGTAAAATAATTGTCCCTGCGAATTAATTAATCTTAAAAATTTTTTATTGATAAAATCCGGATATACACTCACGTTTGTGAAAATTGCAACACCATGAAGGACTTACGCGAGTGAGCTGAAATTTTCAGGAAATGCAAAGTAGCGCATGATATGCAAATGATTAGAATTGCAAATCCGTAGCGCATGCGTATGCTGAGCAGCGCCCTCTGAACGGCTGATGGATCCGAATAAATAGACGGCTGTAGCGAGGCGTGTATGGTTATCGGTGGTTATCTGCTAGTGGTAAACGTTAACTCAATCTGTACTTATGCCTCGTCGACGAAAGAGAGCGAGATTTGAACAACTTACAGAGTTTGAACGAGGGAGAATCATCGGCCTTCGTGAAGCTGGATTGTCGTATCGTGCAGTACCCTCTCGTGTGCAGCGTAACAGCAGCACAGTGATGCGCGTTTGGAAGCAGTGGACGGACGAGTGTCGGACAACTCGGAAATCCGGGAGTGGACCCCGAAATGTGACGTCAGCTCGCGATGATAGACACCTGGTCCGCATGGCGCGGACGGACCGTACAGCTTCCTCTAGACAATTGGCAGCACTGTGGTCAATAGCTACAGGTGTTTCATTGTGTGCTTCATCAATTCGTAGACGTCTGCTGCAGTGTGGACTGCGCGCACGGACTCCTTTATACAGGATCCCCCTAACGCACGACCATCGCCGCCTGCGGCTACAATGGGCCAATCAGCATAGAGACTGGCGTGCTGATTGGCAGCATGTCGTGTTTTCTGACGAATCCCGCTTTAATTTGTGGTACCATGATGGCCGCATTCGTGTCAGACGCTATGCCGGTGAACGCCACCTTCCGGAGTGCATTATCGAACGCCACAGTGGACGAACACCCGGAGTTATGGTCTGGGGCGCCATAGCATATCATAGACGATCTCAATTGCTACGAATTGTGGGCAATCTGAACAGCAACCGGTATATCCGTGAAGTTCTACAGCCCGAAGCTGTTCCCTTCCTTCAAAGCTTGCCAGGCGCTGTATTTCAACAGGACAATGCCCGCCCTCATACTGCTCGGATTGTTAAATCCTTCTTTGCAGCGCAGCAGGTACAGCTTCTTCCTTGGCCTGCGTGTTACCCGGATATGTCGCCAATTGAACATGTGTGGGATGTCATTGGTCGGCGTCTTGCTCGTGATCCTCGTCCTGTTGCGTCTGCAGACGAACTTTGGGTACGCGTACAAACGATATGGAATGCTCTTCCTCAGTCAGACATTCAAACTTTGTTTGACTCCATGCCACGTCGTGTAACAGCACTTATTGCGAGGCGTGGTGGCCACACAAAATACTGATTCTGAGCTCTTGTTCTTGTTTGTTTGCTTTGAACATTTAATCATTTATTTGTACCACTACCACTCAACTGTGTATTAAATTGCATTCAATTATGACGATTCCTTCTTGGTGTTGCAATTTTCACAAAGGTGAGTGTATGTTTCAACAGTCACAGGAAAAGAAGCTTTATTTGTGAGAATCCATCTCATAAAATTTCCTTTCTGTATCAGCCACAATCTCTAAATTTCATTTTAGTTTTTCGAAAAAATGTAATACTGCTGTACTGAGATAGCAGTCCATTAACTTAAGAGCTGCCGTATTCAGAACGCAGCTGTATCCTAATGAAAATAAGCCATTCATTCTCCTTAGCAAACAAAATACTGCTTCTACTAATGCTGGGAACATTTTATCAAACGTAATCCTTCTGTTTTGAGAGCTAAGTCATTCCAGAAAGAATAGGTTCACGAAAGATGGGATTAACTGTGAGACGTCTTCGAGCGTTATATTTCTAAAATTTGCATTCTCATGACTATAGTTAATCTCCCCTAGCCGCTGGAGTTTTAAATTCATTATAAATTGTTTAGCTTTTCTTTGGATAAAGTTGTATGACACAGGAAAAGGCAGAAAATATGCCCGGGATATTGATATGTACGTCTAGGGAAATTATGTTATTAATTTTTGGGCTTCAAATAAATATTAAATTCGCCAGTGTTAAATATGCTTGAATTTTTCATGAATCGCAGATTTTAATTTTTCGTGATGTCAAAATACACGAGACACCTAGGGATTCGTTTTTTAAAATTCATTTTATTTATTTACTCGAGTTCGCATTTATATTTTAAACCTGCATATTGCTATCAGTTAGAAATTCATAGAGATCTCCTCGATAACTACGCAAAATGAGCAGAAACAAATAGACAATTTATTGAAATACATGACAGCTCACAGTAAAGTAAATAGCTAAAGGAAAAAAAACACACATCGGACCCGAAAATCGCTCCTAGAGCTTTGAAGACGTATTTTCCAGAAAGGTTAAGAAAGTCACCAGTATGGTAGTAATAGTTATGGCCAAGGCACATCAAGTTAGTTTTGCTTAAAACTGGGACTCTAATCTAACTATTTTCACAATTAAAATGCTGATGAGTTCAGAAAAACGAAATCTACAAAATTATATACAAAATAAACATTTGCAAACAAAATACATGACCACATATTCAATTAAATAAATATGCGCACTAAGAGTGTTGTATACTCTTAGTATTATTATTAAAATGCACTAAATTAAATAAATAAAAATAATAGTTAACACTATAAATGTAAAACAAATGAACAAGTAAATAAATAAACAATAGGTAACACTACAGAAGAATACCCAATATAATAGAATAAAGATAAATATTTACATATTTTTACAATAATATGCAAAGTAATCCTCTGTCCAAAGAGTTCATGTAAAGTTCATGCCAAGTAGGCGGAATTTGCAGTAAGTGAATTTTTCTGCAACATCTGTAAATATAATTGAACGAAATGAGGTCATTTCGCACAGCGTAAATTATATTAAGTCATCTTTCGGTCATTCATTCGGTGCAATATGGCATTTTTGGCAAAGGCGTTTCAGTAAAAAGAACGATTTCTTTATTCATAAGCAAATCAGGGTCGGCCCTGCGTTTTTGTCTCCGTAGACAAACCTTAAAAGTGCCGCCCGCCAAGCTTTGAAAACCTAAACAGAAAACAGATTTAAATTTTTAAAAAAAATTATATTATAAAAAAAAAGATAACAAGAAAAATACAGTCAAATCTAATTGAATTTAGGGTAATAACACTCATACATTATTTACAATTTTTTTTAAATTAAAAACATACAAACTTTGGAACTGAAACTAGTACAAACAATAAAACTAGTACAACAAAGAATAAAGAAATTTAGTACAATATACAAGGTTGAAACCTAGGTTCAAATATTCTCTTTCGAAACTTTTTCTGAAAAATAGCGTACAAGTTCTTTCAGATCAAATGTATTACTTAATTCATATTCAATGGCCAACATTGCTAAACCTTAAAGACGCTTTGGAGTAGACATTGTTCTTACGTAAATTTTTATTATTTTTAATTTAGAAAAAGATCTTTCTCCGGTAGCAACAGTTATGGGCAGGTTTAGCAAAGTTCTTAAAGCAATACATAAATTTGGTCCAATGTTAAGGAATGTAATGAATTTAAAACATCAGCTGGACCATCTTTCTTTTTGAAAAGTGAAGAAACAAGGTCTGTTTTTTCAGCCAATTCTAAGGCGTTTAGGTCGGAGAAATCACCAACTGTCAAGACGTTTTCCGGATTTTTACAATCCGCTATTAATTTAGCTGACATCGTATGAAAACTCAAAAGAGTCGTTATGACTAATTCAATAGGTGTAATATCTGCTCAAATGGATTGATCACCTGATTTGTAGTAAAGATAAAAATTCTATTTTATATTTCTCTTTTGAATCTTGTATAGGTTCGTCTACAGTTTTATATGAAAAAATTCGTTTTTCAGATTGAATGCGATGATGTGGTGTAGTCAGATAAAAATTCTTTTCTACGTCTATTTTGTTAACTGAATTTCAGCTTCGTTGTCAAAGTATAGATCCGATCTTAATTCTTTAAAAAGCGTTAATGAGCTATTTAATAAATGAGTGGCTTGCGATAAATCAAAATCTTTTGCTTGAAGTAGCTTACTTATCGGATTAATAGGATTCAAAATTTTATACCAAATTACTGTCAAACATACAAACTTAAATTCTTTTTTCTTAATTCATAAATCATTGGCCTCATCTCGAGTCATTATCTATTTATACATTTCATAAATACTTAATAAAGGATTATGAATATTTTCTGTTTCAAAACGTTAAGGTTTTGCGACGTTCTCAAAGAGTGTTGCTTAGTTGTTTCAATGTAAGAGTTTTAAGGTGTTTTCTTAATATGGCCCACCGAAAAGTCAATGATGCAAAAAATGTATGTAGCTGTTGTACGACGTTGAAGAAATTCGCTGCCTCCAAGGAAGATTTTACCACTACTAAGTTTAATCAATGCTTGCTGCGAGTTTTTTAAAATATTCTGAGATTTAAAGTTTTCATTCTTAACCTCATCCCAGTTTGTCGCCTCCCAATATTTGAATTATTGTCGTAAACTTTAACTGTCATATTTTCAATTATAATCCATTTTTCTCCAAATATTCTAATAAAACTTGAAATAACTCTTTACCGGTTGATCTTTCAATAGGAAGAAACACAGAATATAATCATTAGCATTGCATTAACATCCCACTTCTTAATGTTCAGTGGGAACATATATTATTACAAATGTCATTTGCTCAACTTTACTGGGTCTAATTCGGATAGCAATTGAATTAGCTTAACAAATGTCTGTTATTATGTTCATAAAACTTGTCGCTTATACCCTGGAAAGCTTGAGAATTTTTACCAAGAATTTTAATAACTGACATTATGCGTAAAATTAGTATATGTTAATATTTAATTTCAGAATTAATTAATCTTTGTGCAACTGAATCTACTGCCCGACAAGTTTCCGACATTCGTTTCAGCTTTATCCATGATTTCAAATTATTTGCATGACATTTCGAGTCTTCATTCTTTCTTAATATCTCGCCAATATATTTGTAGTTTCTATAAACCTCATTTAAAAACGACCTCAGTTTTGAGTTAATAAAAAGTCTGCAAAAAATAGAATACGGAATCGTTTGACACTAATATACCAGCCATCTGTTGACGCGTTATGTCCGTTTTTCAAAAGTCTGTCATTCTGTGTTTAAAGTCGATGAGTGAACTTAGAATATTAAAAATGTAGGTAAAGCAAAAAACTCTAACGTACCCCCAAAAAACTACTTTCCACATCCACGGCACTGCAAATTCTACATAAAATATCATGATCACAATACAAATGGATCTGGTGAACGTTAGTGCATAAATAAGGCATTGTTTCAAAACTGACTGTCTTTTATTAAAGAGTAAAAAGCATGTTAAATCCCGATTTAGAAGTCAAACATTAAAAATCAGCGTTGTACTTGTAACTTTTCACAGGACTAGTTTCGATGGTTTTACCGAACCATCATCCTCAGTTTCTAAAGTGCAAATGAACGAGATAAGATATAGTGATCAGATAAGATACGAATGGCTGGACAGGAATTAAGCTATTGAAGCTATCGGTTGATGAAACAAGAAAACTAAAACATACTTCCCTTCTCTAATACGATCTCCTATCGATAAAATTCCGAGTTCCATACTTAAGGACCCCCATACCGAGTATGAATTCCTGGAGTATTTACGGGATTCCTTGCCAGTGTGGTTTAATTTGCATTGATCAAACTAAGACAGCCTTAAAATTTCGCGTTAAGGAACATGAGGCATATGTTAGGAAAAGGAAACACAGAGGTTCTTTGTTGCCCAGCGTTGAAGGTCCGAAAATCACACTTTCAACTTTTCTGCAGCCAAAATTATTCAAAAAAAACATCTTCCATTTGTGAATTAGATTTTCTAGAGGCGTTTCACATTCCAAGAAATCTTTCTGTTCTAGTTAATGACCCTAATTCCAGTCCATCTTTACCTTCAACATTTAAGGAAATTAAGTTTAATTTTCTTGTTTCATCAATAGATCGCGCCAGTTGCTTAACTTCTGTTCAGCCATTCTTATAATATCTGGTTCATTTTCACTTTGGCTGCTGAGGTTGATGGTTTAACGAAACTAGTCCTGTGAAAATCTCCAAATATAATGCTGATTTTTATTGGTTGAATTCTAAATTAATATTTAAAAGAATATTTGTTTGGCGTGTTGTTTTACCTTAATTATGTTAAAGCCTGTTAGCGGCGGGCGGCCATTTCTCACTTTGCATCGCGAGGTCGTGTATACAAATACCCACTGCCCAAAGCTTAAAAGCTTATGTTTTTATCTTATGTTCTTAGCTTATGTTCTTATAGAACTTATTTTCTTATCTGCTGTTCATTTCAAAATACAGGAATGGCCAGAAGCCTGTCAATTCTTGTTGCGTTTAATTTAATATTAATTTTATTATTTTGTTTTCTAGATTCAGGCAATCGGAATACTTTTGGTTTTTTTTGGGGGGAGGGAAAGTTCTGCTACCCCTAGGTTTTGCCGCCGTATGCAGTTGCCTACCTCGTCTGCAGCCTAGGGCCGGCCCTGAACAAACTTGTTAGGCTGCAATATCTTCTTTCTCGAATTTCTCCCCATCTGATTCAAATATTCTTGTTTTAACATAATTCAAACTGTCCAAAAGTACATGGTAGCAAGTTTATGGCAGACAACAAAATCTTGGAGCATTATAAATTAGAAAAAGTTCACGTTTCAATAATTAATTAATTAATTAAATAAAGAAATAAAAGCCCTTCACGAATGCCTCCAGGAATCTCAAGAGCATTAGATTTAGAGTTTGTGTCCAGATGGATATTACACGGAAGTTTACTAGTTAAAGTGTGGTATGTTATGTTTTCTATTTCCTATAGAACCCGCATAAGCATTTTAATGAACTTTCCAGATGAAGTATATTTATTATTGTCTAAAAGCCCTAAATTTAGGAAACTTCAATAAATAGTTTCCTAGTGTTATGCATATGCTGCTGCATCTCAATTAATTCCAAATATCTAACGTCAACAATTTAAGTTTTCAGAAGTGGATTAAATACAAACGGAAATATAATATACAGATTTCAAAAGAAAAGTATTATAAATTTGAATGCGAAACAACTTTTTCTATTCGCATGATACTTTGTGGTGGGCTAAGGATCTGCTTAGAAATGTTCACTGTAGAACGCCGGCGACGACGTCATCCCTCACATTAACTCATACTTAATTTTTTTTTATTTCAAGAAGTTTAAATTAGAGAGATGGGTCTAATATATGTCATGCAGTCAATACTAACTTATTTGAAACTATAATTTACTTAGTTTACTTTACATAATTCCTTGTTATATGTATGTGAAAGAAAGAGACCATATATACAGGATCAAAGAATTTTCTTGCAATATTCCTTTTAAAAATAAAGCCAGATGGGTTTCTTTTTTTTCTTTTCTGAACAAGTTAAGTTCTAGGTATGTAAGTACAAGTCTTATTACACACGTACATAAAAGCACTTTTAAGTCCAAAGGTGCAATTTGTCCAAAAGAAGTATTAATTTCGTTTTGGAATTTTGCGTTGATTCACTGAAAGCTTTGTTTCGCTTTTCAAATTGTTGCCACCAAATATTATTGCCTTTTATTATATTTAAGGAAATTAAATAATGAAGAATCTGCATAAATGGATATACGTTTCTCGCACTGTGATAAAACAACAGTACCTATAGCTATCAAATTTTGAATGTTGAACGTTTCCACCCGAATATGGGCATCTGGAAGCCCAAATTTGAAATTTGGAATTTGCATTATTATCGATTTCCTACTTTGTAAAACTTTAACAAATTTTTTATTAACAAACTCAACGATTTAAAAGCGAGCAATGGCAATACTGTACGAAAGAAAAACATCTTTCTCTCCAGCAAGGGAGCCTGTGCATCGTGAATTCTAAAGATATGCTTATTAAAAAAATATTTTGCGATATTGCTGTTGAACTGAATTATATGGTATAAGTACGAACAACATGTTGTTTAATAAATAAAGGTAGCATACAAAATGTTAAAAAAGCGCCCCTTTGGACGTAATTTAAAATATAAAACCTTTCAGAATTTTCTTTTTTAACTTTTATATCTTTTCTTAATCAGATGCAATCTTTCAATTTTTCAAAGCTGTTTTGACGGTTTACCTCTAGCAAGCATGAGAAAACTTATTTTACTAATTTAGATTCAGAATTTCAAAATCCAAGGTAATTGAGATATACGGCTTCGTTTGCAGTCGGTATCTATTTGGTTTACTTTTCGTTGATATTTAAGTGAATTTTATCTACCGTTTTCTTCAAAGTAAAAACAATTGTCCATGCAATATGGTACCTTCATCCGCAGGGATAAGAGTTTGAGCAATTTTTATGAAAATAATTGTGTCAATATTAATTCCCAGAATCTTAGATCATCAAATATAAAGCGAAAATGAATAAAAGAGAAGGAAAGGCATCATTGTTTCGAAATATTTCATATGTATTTTCATTCTTGTAAAAAGAAAATTTTGGCGTAGTATTCAGAAATCCTTTTTGCAAAAGTAAAAATCGATAACATTTTCGGTTATAGTTGTTTAGTTCAAAATCTGATATTTATAATATCAATATCCCTTAAAAAACCCTAAAAACACACAATTAAATTACAGAAGTAACGTATATATGGAAATGAAATTAGAAATCTAGGAAACTGATTAAACGCAGAACGCTTTGCTAAAAATAAACTCTAGACGCAAGAAAATGTATTAAGTAAAAAAATGGTATGTTATTTATATACAGCAGATTCATCCTTTTCCATCTTACATTATCTACTTACAGGCATACGTTTCGCAGAACACTAATTATTTGAGAACAAATGAGAAGTAAATAATACGAAAATATGCAATGTGATATTTTCCTAGCTTTCTGAAAGAATTAGTAACTCTCCATCTGCAAGTATCCATTATTTTTTTAAAAAAAGACGGGATTTTTTCAAGCAAAAATTAAATTCTTTTCTGGTAATCCAAAATAGAAGTTAATTTGCAAGCAACATAGCTATGTTATGGCTACTTTTGTATCATAAGCATGACAATCTGAATAACTTAATTATCATTTTTCATTTAATTAATTACAGTTTTATTTAAATACAGTGCATATTTAGCTTAAGAGTTGTAGTTTCATGCTTCAAGTTACTAATTATTGAAAATTATAGTGTTGCTAAAAATAAGATACTTATAATTAGTGTTGCTTATAATAAGATAATAAATACAGTATTTGAGATTGATTTTTGATTTCTCAAAAATGTGTCTGTTTATACTACTGATTACTACTTTATTGGCTTATTTTATCAGGTCCAAAACAAACCTTTCTTCTTCGGATTAAGTATTAGATATAATCTTCGATGATAAATATGCAAGTTTTATTTTTGTGTTTATATTTGAAGTGTCTGTATGCATAGTAAAAAGCATCATTGTGAATTTTTTCTAAAGCTGTTTTTAGCGTTTATGGCCGAGGTTCATTATAGGTATACGTTGCCAATATTAAAAATATACGATATGTTACTTAATTATAGAATAAAATACATTTATTTGATAGCTACACAAATAATTTTTAGGCTTCTTTTAGTTTTAAAATTCTAATGTAAAGCAGTATTTTCATACCTTAAAGGCATTAGAAAGGCATTCTTTTAGCTGTAAAGGAACTTTTTTTTAAATCAGATTAGGCCCCTGTATCAAGATATATAAGAAAGAAACCAGTAATCTTCATTCTTAAACATTTCTTTCATTTTAAGAGAGATTTTCTTTTATCTCTCATACATTTCATTTCCCATTTGGAAGACAGGTTTTAAGCTTGTGTGAATGTGTACATTTCCCTGTGGACCTGCAGCATTCGGCACTTCGACCTTATCTTTGAATTACTATGCCGAAAGAGAACGTTCCCAGGAAATCGTGTTTTCTTGACCTAAGACGATTTTCTTAGTTTCTGAGGCCAGATTTTTTAACAGTACAAACAATTTTTTCAGCTTATATATCAGTGTTAAATATAGTTCTGGTTTCATTGAAAACTCACAAGTAATAATGTTTACCATTTTTAGTCATCATCTCAAGAATGAATGACGTTTGGAAATTATTTGAGAATTTTGCCTTTTGAGCCAGCACCGAAATTTGTTTTTCTAGGTGTTTTGCCCGCGGGTTTCAGTTGGTTTCCCATTCTTTCCAAGAAATTCGTTTCGAATATATTTTTAATTATTTGCTAGGTATCAGAAAGACGAATAATTTAAATATAGGGTGCGGCAGTGTTCATACTAGGATATTAAAAACATACCACAAGGCAGTAACTGTAATTTATTTATTACCTCTTATGTCAATCAATAGGTAAAGATATGCCATTTACTAATGTGTAAGTCATTGTCCATTGCGTGGATTACTTTTTGAATATGATGCCTGTCAATATTGCCTCCTCTGCACAACACACTCATTTAGGCGGCGTTGGAAGCTTGCCATAACTCGGGGTAACGTATACCCTGGGACATTGCAGACGGCAGTTCTGATGCGATCCTTCAACTCAGGAAAGGTTACTCAACGTGTTTGGAAAAATTTTTGCTTGGGTGACCCCAAAGGAAGAAGTCTGCACATGAAAGATCAGGTCAGCGAGGCGGCCAGGAAATGTCACCAAAGCGGGAAATTACTCTACCTGGAAATGTCTGTCGCAAGAAATCCATGCAAATTCTGGCTGTATGCTAGGTCGCCCCGTCTTGCTGAAACCATAATTGTTCCATATCGACCATACCTAATTGGGGAAGAACGAAGTCATGCAGCATCTTTAGATAGCGTTCACTGGTGACAATTACAGCCACACCGTGATCATTCTCAAAGAAGTAAGGGCCAATAATTCCAAAGGAAGCAACTCCACACCACACTGTGACACGGGAATTGTGCAAAGGCTTGATGTGCAGTTCATGTGGGTTTACATCACTCCGATAACGCATATTCTGTTTATTCACTGAACCACATAACTCGAAAGGAGCTTCATTTGACATCAGGAGGGTATGCAACATTTGTGGATTTAGGCGAAGGAGTTCACGCATGGATAAGCAAAATGTTCAGCCCAATCGCGAGGCCTAATTTCCTGAACAACCTCCACTTTGTATGGATGAAAATGGAGATCTTCGTTCAATATTCTCCTGCATGAGCGATCGGACATATGCAAAGTTTGCGAATGACCACGAGCAGATCTTTTTGGGCTACACAATACTGCAGCACGGACATTTTCCACGGCTTCTGGTGCCCGCACAGTTCTTTCACTACTTCCCAGTTTGCCATTGCAAGCAGAACCTGTTGTTCGAAATGCACTTACCCACCTCACAATGGTCCGTCCATCTGGAACTTTCTCGTGACGTCCTAAGTTGAAATGCTGCAGAAATAGACGCTGGGTAGCAATAACAAAGTAGTTATTCTTGAAATAACTTTCAACAGCAAAGGCACGATCCATATCATTGTCACACTCGATATGACAGCTCCCTAGTACATGAATGCGGCACGAGCTGGTGCGCATTCATGCAGTACGTCATTACGCTAGTCAAATTACGCTATGAATGCCGCCGCACCCTGTAGTTGCTGTTTAAGTAATTCGAGAAGCATAAAGCAGTATTTTCAACGATAATACATACCTATCTCAAACTGGAAAACATGTTTTTTAGCATTTGTTCAAATTTCTTCGAAAGTGATATAATATTAGTGATGCTTGAAAATAATATTTAACAATAAAATACTTAAATACAGCAATATTGCGAGAATTTTAAAAAAGTAGGGATTTCATATATATTCAAGCATTAATAGGCTCATCAGCGGCCGAGCGGTTAGGTCGCTGAACACTGGTAGTTCCATCTGTTATTCGAATCCCGCGAACGGGATGGCCGTATGAGCGTTTTCGTGGGTTTTCCCATGTGTAATACGAGACAGTTTCCCTTAAGAAGTCCTCCACGAGAGCATCTCCCTCCTTTGGTAGATAGCCCTCGAGGATTTGGCGTAATGAAAATAAGCCAAACCAAGCATTAATAATTATATTATTGTTTGAAGCATAAAAATTCCTTACCTGCAGAAGTAATTTTTGTCCTTCATGTATTGTTTGCTTTTGTTTCGAGTATATTGTTTGTTTATGGTTTGCTTTTACAATTTATTAAAATTGTTGATAATTTAATATTATATGCAATCTGAAATTACAGTAACCATAACAGATTCAGAACCTTACTCAAAATACACACTACCATTTCTTTATAAATTCAGTTCTACTTACGCATGCATGTTTCTCCTTATATACCTTTTCTAAAATTATTTTTTACGTTTTAAAATTTACCTTTTAATATTTATATATATATACATCATTATGTAGCTGTTTATATATTAGCAAGTGCTAATTTTAATAATTTGTAAAAGAAAAAACAGATAATTTAACGAAATATTCATTATTTTAACGTATATTTCGCTTTACAATATATTCTAAAATTCTGAATTCGAGATATATAAACGCCAAAAAATATGCTTGGAAAAACACTTTCTACTTCAAATATCCCAAGTGTCGAAATATATATGTAGTTTAAAAAGAATTTAATGTATTAAAAAAACTGTGCTTAAAAGCTTATCTACAAATTTGCAAATACTTTAATTCTCTAAAAATACTGTTATCCGAGAAAGATATTAAACGTTATACAGTTGCCACAAAATCAGAATCAAAAATAGTTATATTCTTCAAAAGAAAATAAATGTTATTCTTTAGAAATTTTACTAAAAGTTTAAAATTAGGATCTTAATTTAATATTTTGGTACCTCAGCGTATCAATTACTCTCGTGAAATTATAAAACATGTTTACTAATTTTAAACGAAATGTAAAAATAGTTTTAATTTACGATGGGACATTTTTAAAAGCAATATTCTGAAACCTAAGAAACATTATTTTATCAGTCGTAATAAGAATTCATTTTTAATTTAAATTTCTATTCTACACTTTTATTCTCCAAAACCGAAATACTTTAAATTGCTGATCAAGAAGTAAAAAAGGCTTAAAAATATAATAAAAATAAATACTTTGATTAAATAGCACCTTCCCCAGTTTTTACCATCGAAAGATATTTATAATTTTTGTTAGTCATATAAGATTAAAATAGCTTCACAATGACATTTTTCATTTTCAGTGAACAACTAAATCTGATTACAGAAAATTTTTTTTTTCTCCCGAATAAAAAAAAAAAATTGTATATATTTTTGTATTAGGTACACGACATGATTTCTTGGGACGGAATATTAAATCATGCGCATTTTTTTCTGCACTTTCTTTAAACTCATTGAATTGAATTAAATATACTTCGTCGATAGCGCATAAACCACAATTGAATATATGCGCTCATTAAAATTCACTAACTTTATTTACCATAGCGACACTGTGGGGCTAGGTTCGTTTAACAATGTTACATATCGTTCATTTTATAACTCAGAATGCACAAAAATTATATCATCTGTAGAATTATCTAATCGTTGCCACATATTCTATTCAAATACTATTACAAATCTAAAATGATGTATAAAAGAAATTAAACAAATAAAAACGAAACAGTTTTTCACAGATGATTCAATGCCGATTTCCTAATGCGCATGCGCTACTCGTAAACATTAGCCTCAACAGTCTGTCTCGGTTGGAGACAAACTGGCGACAATATTTGCTGTTAACACGAAACACTTATTTTCTCACATTTCATTTGAGATATATTTCTCACTCAATTAATTCTGTTCTCAGTCCGCCACAAGGGCAAAAATACATATACCTCAAAATATCTTCATTAAAAATTGAAAAAATGTAGCGTAAAATAAAACACCAAATACAGTTAAAACAATAATAAAAACAACTTTTTCGATAAAAGTTAGAGTTTCTAGACAAAAACAAGCAACCCGACGAGCAAGGAGAAAGGCAGATTTTTTGGTGCACAAAAATAAGTTTAATTTTGGTCTCAGTCTGCAAAAAGACACTGAAGGTGCAGAAATTGAGTTTGCTCTTCTGCTACGTTTCAAATGTAAACAAATATGGCTGCTATGGTAAACAAAAATTAGGCTTCGCCGCACTTAAAAACTCTTAAATTGTTGATAATTCTACAGCTATTGCTTGCAGATAAACTAAAGGCGGCCTATTGCAACCAAAACGGGAGTTGAGCAACTACATATTATAGCAGTCCTACATACAAAATTTCAAAGTTCTGAGGCTACTCGTTTGTGATTTATGCGACATACATACGTATACGCACGCCACGAAAACATCTCTTCTGAATCTATTTTAAATGAGTTTTGTAATTCGTTTGGGAAAAAAGAGTACTGTATTCTGACCTTATGTACAGATGTCAAGCAAAAACATTGTTAAAATGCATTATTATTGGATGGGAGTCGTAAAATAAAATATTCAGGACGTTTAGCTATAGAACCATTAGTTTCTTCTAAAATTTAGTAGTTTCTTTAAATATATGCAACTCCTATTTTAAATATATGTATGATGTTTTATTATTTGAAGGATAAATACATATAACTTTAAATCATATAAGTGTTAAAACTTGCGGATGAAGAAAATAGCGGAAACATATATTCGCAATTTTCCTCATTCGAATACTTTTTTAAAAAAACGTTATATTGAAATAATTTCGTTTTCGAGTCTCGAAGCTTTTTAAAAATACATGGGATATGAAGATTCTAGGATTACAGTATTCCATTCTTAATAAAAAAGATTTAAAATAATAAATTCTTAATAAATAATTCCATTCTTAATAACTTCCATTCTTAATGCCGTCATTTAACATCAATTGAAAAACATCAGCTGATATTTTATTGCAAAATTTTATTTCTTCTATTTTGAATTGTCTTCTATCATTTTAAGAGCACATATTCTTCAGTTAAACTTTTTTTATTAGGTACAGCAGTTTCTTTTAATAAAACAGTAATCAAAATCAAATCTTAAAAAAGAAAGCAAACTGAAAAAATACTACATATGTGTATCATAAATATGTTCTCATAAATCTAAAGAAACTTTAATTGTTTGAGATAGTTGATATACAAACGCAATGAGAAAGTTTTAAATGCTTAGATATAGCACTTTGTAGAAGTAGCTTTCATCAAAACTCTGAAAAAAAATGACATAATACTTTAATTCTTAATGTGCATTGAAATGCACATATTTATTTCATAAAACGGCTAACGGCTTAAATGCCTGAAGCTAGATATTTCTAATTAAATAAATATTTATTAAATAAACTAATACTGGAAAAAAGAATAATCTAGAAATCTATACCTGTACCTAGACTACATATGCATTTTATATTTTGAATTAAATCAAAATTTAGAAATTTATATTTCTTTCTATCTTCATTTCTCCCGATTTACAAAGATGTTATGAATTTCTTCTAAGCATAAATAGATTGTAAAGTATTTCATATTCTTGCTGTATTCAGAATTCTGTTCACATATAGTATCTTTGATCATTTCTAGGCCTTCCTAAAACACTGTAATGTAAGAAAAATATTCTCATTCGTCACGAGACATTTGAATGTTCCAGCAAACCCTTGAAAATGTGGAATTTCAAAATTTAGATATTTTCTTGGAGATGTTTGAAGTATCAAAACAGGAATGAAATATGTCTCGTCCCCTCTGGTAACTCGCAAGCAAAGTTTTCATCTTCTATGTTTCTTCTCTGAATTTTTTTGAATATTGGGAATATCTCGAGAGACGAAATGACTGTGTATGTGCCTGAGACTACTTGTTTTTTCTGCCGGGTATAAAAAATATTTCCAAATTTTTTTTTATTTTAGAACAACAAAAAAAAAGCATGGTTTTCAAATTTTAAAGTACATTTACTTCTGCAAACATTAGAGGAGATTTCTTACTGCCACATTTAGTATACCAACAGAATAGAAGATTCTCATTTCAAGTAACAGGAAATATAAGAGAAGTGCATCAAATATATATAAAATTTAAGGATTTTTAAAAAGTAAAACCGGAAAATAACTTCAAATGCTTATGCTATGCAAATACACTTATGCCCTTGTTCCTGTTGATTCAATATCTGTGATTTCAGTTGTCTGTAGTACATAGCAGTAGAGAATCAGAAAATACACTAACTTTGGTAAGTTGTGGAAGGGAAACGATAAACATTCGCAGCATAGCCGAAACGTAACAGTTGAAACACACACAAAATTTTCTCGTTCGAGGCCGATATAACTTAATCGAAGCATTCACTGAATAACCCTGTGTGTATTCTCTGGTTGCAGAAAACCCTTGTAAACTATGTACTCTATTTACCGCAATAAAGGTGTCGGAATTAAAACGCTTTTGAGATCTATCGACGCGAAACTCAGTAAAAGACGCTTGTTAGAATCAGGTTCATACCAAAGAAGGAAATTAATACCACCCAGAAGTTGTTTTATAGAAGTTGAGCTTTCCTCTTTTTCATTTATACGTAAAGCAGAGTTGCCATTGCAGTTTATTTCTCGGAATCGTAAAATAATAGAGCTAAATTCCTACTCGAAACATACTACTGAAAGTTACTGATGTCCAAAAGTTGCGGCTAGAAATCTCCCATTCACAGTAACTCTGAGAGAAGCATGTTTCTCGGAAACGTTCATCACTGACTTATGCGTTTCTGAATCTGATAACATCATAAGGCTTGTATTGCTACAAATGCGTGGGAACTACTATTGTTTTATTGGTACTAGTAAAATTAATAATTTCTATTTTTCTAAATCTTTAAACAATATTTTATACTACGGAGAAACCGTATTTTAAAATTTTTTTGTTCATCTTTTCTAAATTAGTTAAAGAAAGAACGCTTTACTTTCACACGTACGGTGTAAATCTACACCCCACCAGTATAGATTACATTTTATACATTATTCTGTTAAGTAGTGCTCCGTGTTATGTTTCCTTGGACCCATAATACTTTATTATTATGATACTTATTATTGGTAATGTCTCACTAAGATAATTTCTCAGTTAAACGTAGCAATTATTAAGTATGTCATACAAATATCCTGTAGCATTTGTTGTTATCTGCATTATCTATGATTTCACGTTTCAGCAACTAGTCTTGAAATGCATAAGCGGCTTGAAATATATAATGCATTGTTACATGTGGTAAATTCGATCACTTATTAATAATTTATGAAAAAGGGACAGTGTCTTGATAAAATTAAAATTTCCGTATTCTGGATGGCATTTGGCACATTTAAATACAATGTTCCAGGTTCAAATGACGATTCTGCTACCTTTAATTCGTCAGAATACGAGACCTACATCCAAGGAATTCAAACGAATATTCTCACGGGCGTAGTACAAAATTTTGTTTTATTTGATGTTAGTTGACAAGAACGTTAAATTCTATTTTGTATTTGTTTCAAACTACAGATCATTTTTGAAATCCTCTACATATCAAATATAAGCAAGCACCTTTACATGCAGACAAAACCTTCTTATTTTTTGATTTTAGGGAACATAATAATAGCCACTATAAAGAATGGACATTTATCTTGTTGTAAGGCATTAAAAAATGTATTTCTCTTCTAGCTGAAGTACTTGATGTTGCCCTGTTTTTCCCAGAGTGCTGAGGCTCCATTTAAAGGGATCAGAGGTAGTTTTCTTTTACTTTCTTTTACGAAATAAAAAGGAAGTATTGTGATCGAGAAAAATTTCGGGTATCATATTTCAACAAAATAGCCATTTTGACCGCTATTGAATGCAATTTAACGATGTTTTTGCGCGACATCTGTACATAAGGACAGAATAAAGGACTCTTCTTCCCCCCAAAAAATTATAAAACTGATTTAAAATGGATTCTGAAGAGAATTTTTGTGGCATCTGTACGTACGGATGTATCTCACATAACTCAAAAACGAGTAGCCTCAGAACGTTGAAATTTTGTATACGGGACTGCTATAACATGTAGATGTAAACCTCCAATTTTGGTTGCAATGGGCCTCACCAGGAGTACATAAATTTATGTGTATATATATATATATCCACTCTGTTACTCGGCTCAGTGAGCTCAGTATTTTAATTTTTATATGTTGGTAAATTGTGCATTTTTTGCTTTAAAAATGATTGAATTATGTTGTTCTTATCTTCCAGTTAAGGGTTTTATGCCTTTAGTAACTCTGCATGCAAGATTTGTAGAATTATCAGCAAATTAAAAGTTGTTTAATTGCGGCTAAGCCTAATCATTTTTCTCATGGCGGACATATTTGTTTACATTTGAAACTTAGAAGAATAGTGGATTTGTTGCCAATCTACAGAAACTAATCTTTGCAACAACAAAGATAACGCCTTCTTTTATAATGACGAATTAAATTATGCCTAATTCATTCTGGAATTATTACTTAGGTTATTAGCTTGCTTTTGTGTAGAAATTGTAATTTTAATTCTAAAAATTGCTTTTTTTATTATTTTAGCTGTGGTATTTTATGTTTTTCTATATCTTTCAATTTTTAATGAAAATATTTTGAATTTTTATCTATTTTTGCCTTGCCACGAAGTGAGAACTGAATTAATTTGTAGCGCATGCGCATTAGGTAAGCGACGCTAAATCGTCTGCGAAAATCTGTTTCTTTTTTATTTGTTTCATTTCTTTTATGAATCGTTTTAGATTTATTATAGTATTTGAATAGAACTTGTGGCAATTCTTGAGATAACGGTATAAAACGGTAGGAAAGAATGGAACTAATATGATAGCATGTGACATTTTTAGAAAAAAAAATGTCATTTTGCTATTGATTATGTGTTTCCCGGAAATGGGCTTTTGAAATATCACCATTCCCTTGAATTCTTCAGAGATATGAAAATCACCAATTTCTACATTGTTTTCGAATTATTCGGAAAAACTGGTGAAAGGTTTAATCAAACCTGCTTTAAATATTGTACAGTGTTCTGTAAAATTTTAAACTCTGCTAAAGATTTAACGAACAAGGCGCTCACTGGTGATTTTAGTAAGAACTCGCAGCGGGAATGCAACAACAGCGATACGAACTTAACCCTTTATTTCCCGGTGGGGCATTAAAGTCCCATCAATGAAGTCAGTTGTGCGCCGACAGTACTTTCAATCCCCAATTTCAAATTAAAAAAAAGCAATGAAAAACGTAACATTTTTGCAAGTTTAATGTGAGATATTTCTCATGAATAAAGAAATATAATAATAAAATTGCAAACTCTTTTTCAAAAAGTAAACTAATTTGGGACATAAAGGGTTGAGATAGGTGGCATAATCTCAAAATTGAAACTCTGTAGAAATATTAAAATATGTTTTTCATAAAAAATGTATACACATTGATTAGCGTGTATGGCTTCCACTAAAAGCGGGAACGTAACAACGGTGACTTGAATCTATGATGGTTGAAATAAGAATAACGTTCTAATATAAACATCCCGCGTGTGGATTCCGAAGGGTGGCTTTTCGAAATCTTACGTAGATAGTGACCTTCCTCTCATTTGAAGGTCAAATAGGCATAGTATCACAGTACAGTGGATAAAAAAATTATTAGGAATTGCCTGGATTCAAGAAACAACCGGCAGAAGAACTTTTACTTTCATATCAATTGCTTCAAGGTCATTAATATCTACCAATCGATCAATTATATTTTTCTGAACAGCTCATGGACCATTTACAGAATACCTTCATAAATTCGGACCTCACCATACTAATCTCTGTATTTGTGGGAATGAAGGCACAATAGACTATCATCTCTTTCACTACAACCTTACCAAAGATTATCACCTCGAAGCATACAATTTAACTTCTGCTCAGTTATGGTTTCAACAGTTATTAAAATGTAATATACTAAGAAATCAACTTCAAAATATAATAAATTATATCTCTGCAAACCTCGATAATCTTAAAGGAATTTGAAATGATAATATCTATGTTCAGTTACCTTATTTAAAACGACATCCTTTTTGCTACCGCATTTTAATTACTTATTTCTTAAAAATATATCTCCATGCTTTTACTCAAGACCATCCTTTATTTAAATACACCTTCAAGATCTCCCAAGCTCATCTTCGTTCTCATTCCTAGTCAAGATTTTTATTATAGATCATCCTCCTATTTGAAGGACGTCTAAAAATCATTATAAACAATAATGTTAATAAATTCAAGAGATGTGTAATCATTCACACAAATTTATAAAGTTCAAGAATTTACAAAAATTTTCTAATTTCATCTCCAGTCTTTAATATATTAATCAAGTCTCAACTCAAGATTATTAGTCTAGACTTGTACAAGACTAGTCAAGAATTACTCTCTATCAAGAATTTCCAAGAACCTTTCATCCAAGTCATCCTAGATTATTAGTCTAGATCCATTAGTCTAGTTTCATCCAAGATTATTAGTCTAAACTTGTACAAGACTAGTCAAGAATTCTCTCTATCAAGAATTTCCAAGAACCTTTCATCCAAGTCATCCTAATTAATTCAAAAATTATTTTTCATTAACTTTTGTTCAAGAACTACTCTTCATTCAAAAACTTCTTATCAAAATCTGAACTCTTACTCTATAAATATATATTACTCTAAAATTATTACAAAAACTTATATTTCAGCCCCCACTATTATCATACATCTATAGATAAATTTCATAATTTGAAATGACCTTAAGTATTTACTTATGTATTTATGTTTCATTTACTTACATAATTATTTAGGTGTTATGTATACATATATATATATATGATTTTTATTACGTAATTCTCAAAATTCTAATACTATATTGATTCTATATACAACAACATTCATTATCGTATTTAGGCATTTATCTAATTCTAAATTTTTAATTTTTATTTGTTGTATCTATTTATGCATTTACATATTTATTTCTTTATATTCAATTTTTATTATGTAATTATCAAAATTCTAAAACTTCATTGAATTTTATGTATAACATTTATATTTGTATTTAGGAATTTAGAAAAATTTAAAAAAATGTATGTAACACATATTACTACTGTAACATTGGCATTATTATTGTATTTATCTATATGTAAATTCTGTATATTAATTTGTTTAATAAACGCCGCTAATCGCCGAGCCACTCCTGAGGCAGGGCGCAGCAGTTGGTAGATGATTCCGTCAGTTGAGCATAAAAGGCTGAATGTCTTAAAGACGGTGCAGCTGCTCATCTGATGGTCTAATCTAATCTAATCTATTAGGAATTGCCTATAATTGATTATATTAGCTAACAAAAGAAATGTTTGTCATTTTTAGCTGGACATAACAAATCCAGAAGGTAATAAACACACAAATCTAATGAAACTTTCATTTTAATATGCATTTTACACAAAATATACAACAAGAACGTAAATTTGCATGTAAAAAAAATATTGGCAAGGTCATACAGCAAAATGTAGGAACAGAATTTAATACTTCTTATTCATACATTTTGCATTATAACAGCTTGCAATCTGTTTTTCATAGAGAAAACCAAAGTCTTAGTTGTACTATTGGGAATTTTATGCTATTCTTGCAGAAGTATATGCTTAAGTCATCTTTACACAACATTTTATGTTTTCTAGCTTCTAGGTTGAATTTGTAGCATAAAATTTAAATTGGATTTACGTCAGATGATTTAGGCGGTGTTTTGAACTGGCGAGGAGCGTTTTAGAGTAATCACTGCCGGATGAGGTTCGCTGTATGCTTAGGGTTTTGCTGAAACACGAAAGATGTTCCTAAGCTAAGTTTTTAGGCACTAAAATTCAAGTTATGGCGCAATATGTCAATATATGAACATGCTGTCATAATATCATCAATTAAGCACAGATTACCAACACCGTTTGCTGCTATACAGCCCCAAACCACGACGCTTCTTTTACCCTTTTTTCACAGTCGGTTTTAAATGCTACTTTTCCAGTTCGGTGTTTGGCTTTCTCTACACATATTGGCGTCTAGCACTCCTGAAAATGTTAAACTTTGACTCGTAGGAAAAAATAACTGTATTTCCAAACTCGTCTGATAAAGTAACATGAGATTTTGCAAAATGTAATTTCTTTCTCCAGTTTATTTCTGAAATGATTTTTTTCTAGCTGCCTTTCCATCATAACGTCCTTCATGTAAACATTCCATATAGTTTATACACTAAAAGTTTAATGCAAAGTATTAGCAACATCATTGGCTAAATGGGGTGCACTTACTTTAGTGTTTTCGTTAACCCCGTTGATAATGCCACGCTTTTCTCTTGCTGAAAATATTCGAGGTCGTACACTTCTAATCTTACTTTCCGTTGATCCTGTCTCGTTGAATTTTTCTACAACACTTCTAACAGTAAATAAACTTATGTTCAGTATTCCTATAGTACAAAAGGTTAAACCCTCATTTCTGAGCCGAATAATTATGTTTTAAACATTAACATCCAACTCTTTCGACTTCGAAGCCACTTTTATCACAGTAGTAGGAAAATAACGTTTTAAAAGAGCACTTCAGACTTTATACTAACAGGGTTTCCTGTCAGTCTAAACACGTTGTAAGGTTTTAGTTTAAACTAACAAAGTTTTAATTTAATTTGCCTTTTTCTATCTGTTCTTACTTCAACTTCCCGTTAGAATAAGCACGCGTTTCAGCTTTATGCTAATTTGAAGTGGAGCCAAGTTGCTATTTAAACGGTAGGTAGGAACCTCTCAGAGTGAGAGAGCTTTTAGTCTCAGACCACTGCTACTCTGTTCAACGTTCGCCTGACCAGCTAGTATTTAAATTCTAAGCCGTAGCGCTGTTACGCTATTACTTATTGAAGTAAATCTAAGTAAGTTAGTATTAGTTAAATCTTGCTACGCACCATTTAACATAGAGGCCAACTTCGCGTTTATAGCTATGTGAGCAACGACTATTTAATTTCTATTTAATTTTAGTTTAAATAATTTGATTGTTCAGTTTAGACCCAAGTGCGGTCATTATTTTCTGTATCCCTCCCGAGTTGGGAAGTGGCTGTATATAATTGTGGTTTAATAAAAGAGGATTTTAAATCCTTCTGAAGTGCAGTTCTTCTACCACTTAACCACAGTTTTCTACCACAGACCATAGCTGCATTCAGCTCCCTGTTCAAGATCAGGACTTAAAGTTTCACGAATATGTCGCCAAGAATATGCACCGAACACTCAGTCCTGATAACATGACCAAAAAATAACAAAATTTCCATAGCAGTTAGAAGTTTGCTAATACTGTTTTGACATGCAAATTTATGTTTTTGTTGTATATTTTGTGTAAAAGGCATATTAAAATGAAAATTTCATTAAATTTGTGTGTTAAGTACCTTCTGTGTTCGTTATGTCCAGCTAAAATTGTCAAGCTTTTCCTTTGTTAGTTAATATGAACAATTATAGACAATTGCCAGTACTTTTTTACCCACTGTAGAACTACACAAATGGATTACACACTACAGCAAATAGATTTTCTTCTTTACACACTCTTTTGCAAAAAAATCGAAGCCCCATCAAGGAAGTGGCTGTTTTTGATGAAATTGAATAAGTGTATACCTCATACGCAGATAATAAAATGATTAAAAAATCAAGATCATAGTACCTGTTCACAGCTCCCTATCACCCACTGAATGTTCAAACTAATATTAGTTGGTCGAACCGCCTCTGGCGGAAATGCATGCTTGAATTCGTCGAGGCAAGGAGTGGCAGAGGTTCCTATTTGCCATCCTGCGACACTGTCGGCCAAGCAATCATCAGTTGTCTCTCCAGATCTGCGATATTTTGAGGTGCCTGAATCTGGCGGCCTACCATGTCCCAGCCATTCTTGATTGGTGAAAGGTCTGGCGACCTTGCCGGCCAAGGAGGAGTATCAACCGCACAGAGACAGTTCAGAGATACACGAGCGGCCATGTGGCCTGACGTTATCTTGTTGGAAAATAGCCACAGCATGACATGCCAGGAAGGGTAATGTAACAGGCCGCAGGATGATATCAACATATCGTTGAGCTTTTAAAGATGTACGGAGGATGACAAAAATGACCTGATATAAGAAATAGCACAACACACCATCCTACCAGGGGTTATGGCTGTATGCCTTTGTAAAACAAATCTTGATTGGGATCGCTAGCCCGTCCTCTCCAGACACGAACACGGTGGTCATCTGCTTCAAGAGTGAAGCGGGATTCGTCGCTGAACTACACGCAATGCCAGTCTGATGGCAGCCATGATAATCGGCTGCGACACCATTCCAGACGACTCCGCCGATGTTGTGGGGTCAAAGTCAAACTTCTTAAAGGCCTGTGTGAGCGTAACTCCGCCTCAGACAAGCAGCGTGAGATGGTGGACGCTACCACGGGAGGTATAGACGTGGCTGTAATACGCTGAATAGTGTCGACAATGATACCGTTGAGGCGGTTCGAGCTTGGCAGACAATCATCCTACCTTGCCTCGCATTTGTGCTCCTTGGCCTTCCAGAGCCTTCATTTCATCGGCAGTTTCCTTGTAGCAACCACTGCTGCCAATATCTTCGCACAGCAGTGTCTGTACGCTGCAGGTGGTGGCCTGTTGCTCAGTATGATCACCGAGCTTCACGCAACCCTACAATACAACGACGTTCGAAGTTGTTTAGTTGTCTGTAAGGTCTTCGATATCGTCGTAAAGGCATCTTTAGTTGCTTCTTTACGGAATTACAATTACGGATGCAATTTACGGAACAAAAAAAGATATATTTTCCGCCTCTGTTACCGGTTTAATACTTCGCAAATTGCGCTCTAGAAATGAGGTCTATGAACGCAATTCCTGTTCATTTGCTTTGAAATTTTGTTCATTTGCATGTTCAATCAACATGTGTTTGCATACTAAATTTCGTCACGATTGCAAAAGTCCTTCTTGGTGCTTCAGTGTTTTTGCAAAAGAATGTATATAGAGATAGATAGACAGATAGATAGATGGATAGATAGACAGATAGATAGATGGATAGATAGACAGATAGCTAGATAGATCTGTAGATAGATAGACAGATATATAGATATAGATAGATAGGTGGATTCTAATATACTTTGTTGAAAGTTATACGATGTAACGCACTGCAAACTAGTTTCAATGATAAACTATGCTTTTCTTAATTAATATCCTCCTGTACTAAAAAGAAAATTAATTTAAACAGCTGTAATATTCTCCTATAAAAAGTTCTTTATATATCTTATTAAATTAAGAAATATAATTTTTAAAAACTAGCACAGACATATTATGCTCTTGTGGACTTGAGCGCGTAAGTCGCAAGTGAACGCAACAAATATGCAAGGAAAGAAAAAAAGCACGTTAAATGCAGTGAGACAAAAATTTCAGTAAATGTCCTCGAAATAATTAAATTACAGAGCTGGAAACTTGAAATTGTACAATGAGGTACATTTTCTTAAAGAGAGCAAAAATGACATCTTAACATTTTAATGTTTCTTTTGATAGTGAAACATAAAGAACTGTAAAAGATAAATGCAAACATTTTCTTTGAAATTAAAATAATAACTAAAAGGTTCACGTTTCGCATCATGGTAAGTACTTTTCAGGGTTAAGTTAGCTAATGCTATTTATATGCATGTGATAGCTTAAGTACTCAATTTTTGTGATGACTAATGACCACATAAAAATATAAAGGTGTGCATAACAAGAACAGAAGTAATTAAAAAATATATTATTAGATATTAGTCATAAATAATTGCCATAGAAATTTATAATTTAAATATATAAATGGCAATTAATTTAATAAAATAATTATCACTTACGCAAATAAATGGCAGTTCAGTTAACAAAATAGAATTATTATATGAAGCATGTTTTTCAAGTCAGCACTATTTTGGAAATAGCCATTAGTGGATCATGTTTCATCACTTTACTGCTACCGGGGAACTACTTTTGTTGTGTAGCAAATTTTCACGTAACACTTAATTATTTAAGTTTGACTTAAGATTAATTTTCATTATTCTAAATTTATGCTATACAACGTTATTTTATTTAGTATCTTGTATTTATATTTGCTTTGGTTTAACTTTAATTAGGGGTTTTGGTACCTTAAGATTTGTACGTCTCTTCCACTGGTTACTCGTAAACGCGTTGAAACAGACAATGGAATTAGGTGCTTTCCTACGTAATAAACTTGATTTAAAATTACTTAACTTAGGTTGATTCTCATTTAACTTATATCATTGGATGCAGAAAAATTAGCCTTTTAATTTAAGAGTACTTTCAAGTCTCTAGCTTAGACAGTTTTTAAGTTACAGTTAATTTTAAACAGTTTTTAAGTTACAGTTAATTATTTAACGAAATTTTACACTTCGAGAATTTTTTCTGGTTGAGGGGAAAAGGATTGAAAAGCGTCACTTTTGCAGTTGATTTCCAAGCCTTTGCTTAGGAATTTTGTCCGTTGCTTTAGGTTTCCTGGTTTTCCCAAGCCTACGTCGAATTCTTGGTTCTTCTTTTGGCGGGGTTGGCGAGATTCCGATTTTTGTTCCAGTTCAACTCCTCGATTTTTGGACGATTGTAGCAGGGGTTTGTTCGAGGTTTAGAGTTTTAGTTTTATTCACCCTTGTGGCGAGTTTTGGCGATCTCTAGTGTCCGGTCCTGACAAAAAGGGTATGCAGGTGGAATTGAGGAGCTTTGGGACGTCTTCGTTTTTGCATTCGGCTGACGAGAAGATATTTTCTCGGGTGCCTTGAGCACTTGGTAGCTACAACAGGGAGGATGGATTTGTTTTTTTTTAACGGGGGCTTATGGCTCCAGTCACTTGCTTCTTCATGGCTTCTAAACTTTACTTTAATAAATCTTCAACAATGAAAAAATAATAGAAAATAACGTACAAAAAGGAAATGAAAGAAAATTATATTTCCATGCTTCGTCTTCAACTACCACAGAAATAATGTCCTTCTATATGGAAAGTAAATTATTCTTCGTCAATTCTACCATCTGATAAAGATTCCGTCCGCCTCTTCAATTTAAAAGAACAGAAAGAAAAGTCAAGCTACCTGTGTTCCGACCTGAGTTTCCTGATGGCTCTGAAGTTCGCAATACAGAAGGCTCGATGAAACTTCCAAGTTCCTGCGTACTGGGTATTCTTCGAATGTTCGGTGTCCGCCAAGCTGCCGTCGGGTTCCCTCATCTCCAGGTTCACAACATCCATCAGTTAAGAAGTGTTTCTTTTTGAACCTTTAATTTTAACTTAAATTCTTAAAGAAATTTTTTCATCCAAAATTCTCTGGTTTAATTATTTCTTGGATTTTTTAAAAGATTCTATTATTATCAGAATTTAACTTTTTATTAAATGTTTGGTGTAAGGAATTTTGAAAAGTAGAAAATTTAAAATTTTTATATTTTTTGAGATTTTATTAATTAACTGAGGACTTGAAGAATTTTTTAGCAGTTCTAAATTGCTCTAGTTAAAAATATAAATTTTTTTTTCTCTTTTGGTGCAATACTATAATTACTTAACTCTGTACTTAATTATTTGAATTTTGACTTGTTCTTGGATAAATAAGGTGTAAGAACCTTACAACTGTCAAATGAAATAGGAAATTTTAATTTGTATCTTACTCATAAAAATAGTTATTACTTAACCAATAGTATTTGAATTGAAGTGGTTACTGTCTAAGATTGCAGTATTTGTGGAAAATATATAAATGTTTAGCTATTTGTTTTCTAAAATAAATAAGGTAGTTCCCGGGGACTAATATAATTTTACGATAGTAAATTTGTTTGATATCAGTGTTTTAAGGAAAGTAATAAACTAAGTTAGGGTGAAAATGCGCTTTAGCCCACTGCTTGGCGATGTTTTGAAAATCGACAATTCGGCGCGTTTCTGCGAAACGTCTTTGCAATTGCAACCTTCCCGACACGCTCCGCGAAAACCTATTGTAAACAAAACATAGAATTCTAAAGCATAAAGTATGGAAA